>ONZH01016607.1:75000-195505 GCA_900303285.1 Rhinella marina
AGATGACAATTCTGATTTACGTCTGCAAAACCGAGACATATCTGAATTTTCATATGACAACCATTTTGGGTTTTATTTTCTTACTTTTTTTTTTTTTTATGAATGAGTCCCAGATAGAAAATGGAGAAGAATGCTGAACGCTGCAAAAAAACAGAAGAGTAGATTGCACCATTTACGTTCATGGGTCCATGTGCTTTGGAGGTGCAGTTCAGATAGTATGTAGATGGAAATTACTGCTATTACTGTCTCAATGCTTCAGATCAGCAGCTCATGGAAATCATGGAAATGGCTTGCAAACCCATTGCAAATTCTATAACATTCACATTGCAAAAGATGAAATCTATGAGAAATTGAGAAGAAAATATGCAAAAGAAAAGGCATGCTGCAGATTCAACATGGCACCAAATGTACAAAGATTTATCCCAGTAATTGTAAAAAGTAACTTTAGACCAGGCTCACGAAGGGCAGTTTGGTTGTTTTTTTCTGTGTGTTTTTTCTTAGCAAAGCCAGGAGCTGATGCTAAAGGTTCTAAACGTGTAAGTCCCTAAGCACACAACAGATCTGTATGCAGAAGGTTGTGTAGCAGTACGTGTAGTACCTTGTGCACCATACTACGGTATATAATCACTGGGATGCCTTGTCTTACTGTACCATAATCCAGTCTATCGGATGCTGTATGTCTGAGAAGTCTTCATTAGCTCTGCATACAATGGAGCTGGCACTGAGCTATGGAGAAACAGTAGGGCCCCATTCACTTCTATGATTACCCTAAGGCCATGTGTAAGAGCCTTAAAATGGCTGTCCCCTCATAACTCATCCACAGGATAGATGAAAAGTGTTTGATATGATAACTGGGAGCCAGTAGGCTATCAAACAGCATTGTAAGGTGGTTTTCCACTCTCTAGATTGTGATTACTTATCCTCAGGACAGGTCACCAATATCAGATCGGTGGGGGTCTGACACCTAACACCCCCGCACCTGTTTTCATCAGCTGCTGGCAATGGAAACAACATTATGCAAGAAACTGGAAGTAGGAAGCTCTGTCCAATGTGTAGAGGCAATGCTGGCCTACTACAGCTCAGCTCCCAATCAATAGATAATTGTCAGTGGAGGCAGACCATGCAGCCACTATGGGGCCTGTGAGGTCAGGGGCTCCTGCCCTGGTTGAATACATACTATTCCAGTGAAGCAAAACTAGCCGATCTAAGGAGTTGATATGCTAATTCTTCCCCCAGGCGTCTTGTGCCCGCCTTCCTCTTGATGCCTCATGTAATTTCCTCCTATTGTTGCATCCTAAACAACTGTGACAAGATTCAGCTGGCGGTTCTGATGGTCAGACATGGAGGACATAATGAAGAGTGAGGAAGGAGCAGTGATAGAGCTCATGAGAGGTTGTACAGAACTGTGAGGAGTGTGTCCAAAGTGTCTGAAAAACTACAGAAATGTGAAGATAAAGACCAACAGATTGACTAAGAAAGAGAATGCATCATACAGGTACTTTGAGATGATAAAGACCGGAGTCTGAGTGGAGCCCCATATAAATGATATGTAAATACCTTAAAGGGATTATGCCATGATTGAACTAAGAAATGAAAAGCAGACATCATGAACTACATGACTATCTTTTTCTAACAAAGTTAGAACCAGCCCTGTACCTCACATGGAATCAGAGATCGCCCCATTCATTGATCCAATTCTTCTGCTTGATTTATTTCAGGCTGGCAGCTCAGGAGACATGCTTTTTCTGCTATAGCTCCTTCCTTGTACCTGCCACAGCTTCTAACAAAGATATGGCTGGTGGCACTTGAAGATTTAAACTGAGTGCATGTGACCACGTCAGTGAAGTGGACAGAGAATAAAAGGTGACACTATACACAATTATAATGTATTGAATAGCTCAGTGGCTATACTCAAATTTTAATTATATGCAATTACAAAAGTATTCAAATCCATGTGCTAATTGGGGAAATGTAGAATATTTTTTGTGGCACAACTCCTGTAAGTGATTGACTGGAAGGAAACTTAGAGACTATAGTGAGAATAATTTATTGAATGAAAGTAACCCAGATTGATAATCTAAGATCATTTATCGGTGTCAATGTCTCTACAACACGTCAGAGTTGCTTCTATACTAATTTATGGGACTGTAGTAGAAAAGTAATAGTACCTTCTACAAGGTGAGAAGATCACACTTCTTGTTCAGTAAAGAACTTAAAGATAAAACTAAAATGTGTACATTGACTTGTCTGAGAGAGAAAAAAAACACAAGCTAACAAATGTCTGCAAAATGTTTGTGCAAAATGTCACATATTAAAAAATACCACTAAAATGCAAACATTTATATTAGTTGAGCTTAGACTGATGGAACCCCCATGATGACTAAAGTGAAGGGGTCTGAATAATATCATAAGTTAAAACTTGAAAAAGCTCATAGATTTTCACAGATTCTGGTTCACTTTAAGGAACAAACGTGCTTTA
This sequence comes from Rhinella marina, assembly GCA_900303285.1. Taxonomy (NCBI): domain Eukaryota; kingdom Metazoa; phylum Chordata; class Amphibia; order Anura; family Bufonidae; genus Rhinella; species Rhinella marina. The sequence goes on from ONZH01016607.1 coordinate 77,480, forward strand.
TGTAAGGTTTTTATTTTTTAATAAAAGATTTAAGATCCTTGCGTGTGTTCAGCTTTAGTCTTTTATTTCAAAGACTTTTCAAGCATGTCATTGTTTGACACATTGGGCTGCAAAACTAGGCAACTCAATAATTCAGTGATACTGAATCCATCAAATGTTGGAGTTATGGCCCTTTTCACAAACTGTTCTGTTTTTGCTTTTTTCTTAAAAAAAAAAAAAAGGTATAGTTTAAACTAGAATGCAACCAGATGTGACTCTTGTTGGGCTGTGGTGACCAGCAGGGTAAGAGCAGAAAATGTTGCCATTGACTATGAAAAAACAGGATTAGGCTACATTCACATGAACGTATTTTGTTTCCGTGTTCATTCTGTTTTTTATTTTTTTTGCGGATTGGATCCCTTCAGTTCAATGGGTCCGCAAAAAATGCGGACAGCACACCGTGTGCTATCCGCATCCGTATGTCTGTTCTGTAGCCCTGTCCATTTTGCGGACAAGTATAGGCATTGTTAAAATGAATCCGCCATAAAAAGTATGCGATACGGATGTGGGTTTTTTTTTTTTTTGTGGATCCGCAATTTGCCTACGGTGGTGTGAATCTAGCCTTAGTCTGGATCCTATTTTTGATAGGACAGAAAAACATGACCTATCATATTTTTCTGTGCTATCAAAAAACAGGATCTCAATAGGATGAAAATGAAATTAATGTTAGGAGTATAACTGAATATTTCTTGGAATTTCTTAAACAAAATTAGCTGATTAAATATTGTTCACTAATGACCAAGAAACATGTTAAAGCTAACACAAAAAAATTACAGCTCTTGTCCTGCCAGCAGATGCTCAGCTTTGTAGTAATCCCCATTTGGCAAACTATAATTTCCCAGCTACTTGTATGTCACTGTTGGGTAAAATGTAGACTTAAAACATTCTTTAAAATCAAAGACCATCTATATAAAAAGAAATATAAGGGCAGACTAGATGGACCAGATGGACTTTTTCTAATGTAAATCTCCTATGTTTTCTATAATGCATGAGTGTTTACTAATAATGATATCTACACCCAACCACCTCTATTACCTCCACAGGCCCCAATATAAATGGGTGGTGTCTAAGATGGACAACCCCTTATCATCAATAACAACTGGGTCTTTATTGATAATTATTACATCTATGGTCCATCTGTCTAGGTTTTACAATACACAACTGTCTGTTTCTGGTGTTAACAGTTCTCTATTTCTCTACAGCCATGGTACAGTATCTCTTCGTAAATCCATTATACTAAAAGTTTGAAAAACGATCATTATTTCTGGTGTTGAATTATTTCCTTATACACACAGATGTGATCACCAAGTATTCCCTCTAGGGCTGATATAACACTTGGCAAGACTCCATAGCAAACATTTTAATATTTTCCCTAGTTCTGGTTGCATCCACATACCATGAAATACAGATGCTACTGTTCCTTGAAACTGTAACCAGCACAAGCCTCAATCATACAGCGTGTTAGCCTAGTAAACTCAGTTCTTAGTACAAAAAAGCAGCAATGTAAACTAGCAACTAACACAGTCAATAAACTCTCAGCTAAGTTGCCATGTAGCAATATGGCAAAGCCCATTCATCAGGACCTAAAAAGCAAGATGTTTGGGGATGTTGTGGGCCAATAAAGAGGCTGTTGGGGTTAGGGTGGGGCATACATATGGAAAAAATGCTGTGGCAATTGCTTCTGCTGTAAGGCTTCCATGACCGAGGCTTCTGATCAGAAAGAAGTTATTATAAGGGTTCACAAAATAAAGTTAACCAATCACTCTACTCTATATTGATCTCCAATAAGGCACCATCTTCTAAAGAACACAACACTTAATATGAAATTGTTAAAGGCTATGGTTGTGGAACCTCTGTGCCAACCAACTGGTTTGACTTTGGGCTAGACCTAAGGGCGTTATCCAGATAGTCCCCTGGTACACACCTTTTAACCCCTATACAGGGATCTGGACTTCTCTGCAGCCACCAGGCCACTACCTCATGGTATAGTTGGCAGCTGACCTACAGGGATCAGATACACTGGTGCATAGCAATTGTAGTCAGAAAACAGGCAGAAGTCCAGGCTGGAAGAGTTTCCCCCTCTGTGCGGCTGCTAGGTACATCTAATTTACGATGAGGCATGCGCCTCATCCTAAATTAGGCGCATCTGTAGCAGTCTGTGTGCCTGTAGCAAAAACTACACCAGCCCCGTCTGACATACTTTTTAGCTTACATTTGCTCCTATTTCCAGGCGTTAATATAAGTAAATTTGCTGGGGCTGGAGTCCCAGTCCCAGCACAGTCCCCAACACCCCTCTGTCCTGCCCTTGTCATGCCTAACTGGCATACAAGGCGCAAAACCGGCTGTGCGTCAAAATTGTGTTGCACAGACAGACAGAAAAGGGTATGTCCAAAAGTGTTGAAAGTCCATTAGTAAATGTGCCCAATTGAAAGGGTGAAATCAGTGAGAAATCTGTGTCTTTCCAGCAAAACAGTGCCAGCTCGGCTATTTCCAGTAATTCCCTGGCAGTTAATGGAGTGGTGGGTGTCCATGCGTGATGCATTTTATAATGGCACTACAGGCTGGGTATCATTACATACTCGCATTATGGGCTGGGTACTAGTGTTAAGTAAAGCGAAGCATTCAAAGTGGAATTCAGTCCAAAGTTTAGGAAAATGTTGATTCGAATTTCTTAACGCTTTGAAACGAATCAGGGTTTACAAAAATGGCGGCTGCACGTGTTATAAAGTAAAAGTAAGAAGCCCGGGAATGCAAGATCATCCATAATGCCATACAGCCAGCCAATCTACAGGTTGCCATCCCCTGTGATGTCACAGCCCTATAAAAGCCTCATCCTGTGCAGTCTCTGCCATTGTCCTGTGAGCCGAGCATAGGGAGAGACAAGGTAAGCACTCAAGCGCTGCCGACAGTGTTGCTGCAATAATCCAGCAGCCATGTTTGATCCATCCACCATGTTTGGCATCTGGTTTTAAACCTAATAATTTTAAAAGCGAAATACCATAAGGTTCATAGCAGCGAGGGATTCCGTACCTTATGGAGGGATCCACATGGGATTATGGTCATCCTTGTGGATCCCTCAATTTTATTGCTTTGAGGAAGGTTTTCCCACCTCCATGCTGTGTACCATCTCTGGTACCATCACACAGGAGGACAGGGGCTGGTACATACATGCTCCGGCTCCCCCGAAACCCACTGGGGCGGAGCCGGAGCACAGCCGGATGACCATGGCATCTGAATTACTGCCGGTCTTCTAACTTCCAGGCCTTCACACTAAGATTGGGACACCAAGAGGAATACGTGATTAAAGGGGTTGGCCACCCTAAGTATCAAAAATTCAAAGTTCCCCCAGACAATAGCCAACACTATGAAGTATTTCTCAGGTGACATGTACTGGCTGTATGTCATTTATCTAACCTGTTCACCATGACACACTTCCCTGGAGGAGCTCCCTCAGACAGGCTGTGTGGGAGGAGCAGCTGCAAAGTGAAAGTAACAATCCCAGCATGCACTGCAGCAAGCATGTCTAGAGGAGAAGTCACATGACCTCCCTGCCCACCTGTGTTCCCATAGAGACAAGAGCCCCTTAGATAATATCAATAACCCAGTTATCAGTGAATAACTCTTGTACAGACATAGCAATATAAATATATATAATAAAGAACGCCCCAGTCCCAACAGTAAAGGAGGGGGGTGTTACCCTTTTCATAAATTTGCTGTGGGGCCCAGTCATTTCTAGTTGTGCCACTGGATGTAAGCCAAAAACAGAATGAGGGGGGAAGGTTATCATTTCCCTTGTTCCTAAAAAGTGGTGTTAAAAAGTTGCAAACTATGGGACAGATTTATCAAAACTGGTGTAAAGGAAAACTGGCTTGGTTGCCCATAGCAACCAATCAGATTCCACCTTTCATTTTTCAAAGCACCTTTGGGAAATGAGGTGGAATCTGATTGGTTGCTATGGGCAACTAAGCCAGTTTTCCTTTACAGGAGTTTTAATAAATCTCCCTCTATGTGTTTGCAAATTTTTAACTGCGCTTTTTTTTTTTTTAAAGGGCGTGACAATGGGAGAGACCGGGCGTGACCAGTCACCCCAACAAATTTATGTTCATTTTCACCAGTTTTCTGACTCAAATGAAGCCAGAAATCTATGGCAGCTCTGAGCTGTCAGATTTCTGTTTAGGTGCACGGACTGCACAAATTGATCTGCTGACATACAGAGGAGCCTCCTGTCTATCATCATACGACCTGCTCCCAGCTGACAGCCCATCAATCATCTATGAATATATGACTACCCTTCATCTGGGGGAAAAAGGAAAATGAGTGTAGTCAAATAGCTATATATAACATACAGGGGTGTCACAAGTCACTATATATAATGTACAGGGGGTCACACATCACTATATATAATGTACAGGGGGTCACACATCACTATATATAATGTACAAAAACACACATCACACATCACTATAATGTACAGGGGGTCACACATCACTATAATGTACAGGGGGTCACACATCATTATATATAATGTACAGGGGGGGGTCACAAATCACTATATATAATGGACAGGGGGGGTCACACATCTTTATATACAGTATAAAGGGGTCACTGTACAGGGGTTCACAGATCTCTGTATGCAGTGGTGGGGGGGTCACACATCAGTATATACAGTGTATGGTGGTGGTGTCAACTATTACTGTATACAGGGGGGTCACACATCACTATATACAGTATAAAGTGGTGATCACATATCACTGTATTGGGGGCATCATATATCACTATATACAGTGTGCAGGAAGGAGAGGGCACATATTTACAGATGACATCAGTGACTGCTGCTGAAATCACTGACCTCAGCCATACTGACAGCTCAGAAGGGGTTAAAGCTCCTGACCTGTTGGTCTGGCTGGAATAAACATGTCTGTGATAAGATCACATTGCAGAGTGGTCATAGACAGGACAGACACTAGGATTGCTCACACTTTGTTGTCCACAGCACCTTTCTGGCTCTGCTACATCACTGCAGTCAGTGAGTTACATCACAGATTCTCCTCATTCTCTCTTCCTCTTGAAAAGTTTCTTTATTTCATCTTCTAACAAGTTTCTCTGCTAAGCCCCTTCAGCCCTGTATAGTCAGGACTGAAGTCACAGCAGAAGGAAACTTCTCTGACACAAGCAGGGTGCCTTTAGGACCCAGGAGCAGCACACTCCTTCCATGGACTAGAGCACTGCTGGCATGGACGAGGCAGGGAGCTATGAGAGAAGCACAGAGGGGGCGTGGCTGCCAATAGCAAAGGAACCAGGCAGATCTGCTGCAGAAGATATATGAGGAAGTTTATTGTCTGCCTGCTTTCTTTACAGTTTTAATAAGTGCTAACAAAGTGGCCAACCCCTTTAATTAATTTGGAATGAATCAAATTTCTTGGTGAACTTCAGCAAATCAGCTGAATAGAATTTTTTAAAACTTCAACTCATTTCAAAACTTCAACTCAATTTTTCAAAACGCTCATCTCTACTGGGTAGCATTATATACTGGCACCATAGGCTGGGTATTATTATATACTGGCACTAAAGGGTGAGGAATCACTATATACTGCCACCACTGGGGGGAACATTATATACTGGTACTACAGTATTTGCAAATTATAGAAAAAATAAGTATTTAAGATTTCTGGCTCTCACAGACCTGTAACTTCTTCTTTAAGATGCTCCTCTGTCCTCCACTCATTACATGTAGTAATGTCACCTGTTTGAACTTGTTATCAGTATAAAAGACACCTGTCCACAACCTCAAACAGTCACACTCGAAACTCCACTATGGTGAAAACCAAAGAGCTGTTGAAGGACACCAGAAACAAAATTGTAGACCTGCACCAGGCTGGGAAGATTGAATATGCAATAGGCAAGCAGCTTGGTGTGAAGAAATCAACTGTGGGAGCATTAGAAAATGGAAGACATACAAGACCACTGATAATCTCCCTCGATCAGGGGCTCCACGCAAGTTCTCACCCCCGTGGGGTCAAAATGATCACAAGAACTGTGAGCAAAAATCCCAGAACCACACGGGGGGACCTAGTGAATGACCTGCAGAAAGCTGGGACCAACGCGACAAAGGCTACCGTCAGTAACACACTACGCCGCCAGGGACTCAGATCCTGCAGTGCCAGACGTGTCCCCCTGCTTAAGCCAGTACATATCCGGGCCCATCTGAAGTTTGCTAGAGAGCATTTGGCTGTTCCAGAAGAGTATTGGGAGAATGTCATATGGTCAGATGAAACCAAAGTAGAACTGTTTGGTAGAAACACAACTCGTTGTGTTTGGAGGAGAGTGAATGCTGAGTTGCATCCAAAGAACACCATACCTACTTTGAAGCATGGGGGTGGCAACATCATGCTTTGGGGCTGTTTCTCTGCAAAGGGACCAGGACGACTGATCCGTGTACATGAAAGAATGAATGGGGCCATATATCGTGAGATTTTGAGTGCAAACCTCCTTCCATTAGCAAGGGCATTGAAGATTAAATGGGGCTGGGTCTTTCAGCATAACAATGATCCCAAGCACACCGCAAGAGCAACGAATGAGTGGCTTCGTAAGAAGCATTTCAAGGTCCTGGAGTGGCCTAGCCAGTCTCCAGATCTCAACCCCATAGAAAACCTTTGGAGGGAGTTGAAAGTCCGTGTTGCCCAGCGACAGCCCCAAAACATCACTGCTCTAGAGGAGATCTGCATTGAGGAATGGACCAACATACCAGCAACAGTGTGTGTTAACCTTCTGAAGACTTACAGAAAACGTTTGACCTCTGTCATTGCCAGCAAACGATATATAACAAAGTATTGAGATGAACTTTTGTTATTGACCAAATACTTATTTTCCACCATAATTTGCAAATAAATTCTTTAAAAATCAGACAATGTGATTTTCTGGATTTGTATTCTCATTTTGTCTCTCATAGTTGAGGTCTACCTATGATGTCAATTACAGGCCTCTCTCTTTTTTTAAGTGGGTGAACTTGCACAATTGGTGGCTGACTAAATACTTTTTTTCTCCACTGTAATTCATCATGGCGGTCTGATCCAAATGGAGAAGATGAGAAAAGAGAACATTTACATCAGAGGAGACATCAGTGTATGTAAGAGTTATGTGGTGCTGTATTCTGTATGTTTGTTAGCACAGAATGTAATGTCCATCCAAATAGGTCTTCAGCAGTAGAGTTGGACTGAGAATTTGGCAGGGTGGGGGCGCCATTTTAGTTTCCCCTCAGGCAGCAGAAAGCTTGAATCGATCTTGGCCTTCCTCCAATGTCAGCAGGCATTTTACAGCCATCACTCAGGAGCAGAGGGAAAAGGTTGAGAAGTGTTTACGGCAGAGACTAATGGCATTTAGTGGAATCATTTGTAATATTGCCCTTTATATAGTGATTTTTGTTCAATTTCAGCATGGAGATTGGCCCCTTGTTTTTTTTCAACTATATCAACTATGTAATTATTTAATATGTAATCACTGTTTGGTGGTAATATTTGATCCTTGTATAAATGTACAGTATATAAAATAATTGGGGGGGGGGAGAATACACCTACATGTTTAAAACTGCTCACACTGCTGTGAGAAAACAGATGGTAACTTGCCTTGGCTTTTCTGAGCCTGTAAAGCTTCTAAAATTAACTTTGATGTATATGCAAATGAAGATCACAAGTGCCCAGGAGTGGTGTCTATGCTGAAAGTGCCCAGGCTCCCAGCATTATTCATAGATACTTGTAGCTTTCTACTAGCCTTGTATCCTCATAACTTTTCAGGGCAACCGTGAGCACATTTGTTTTGGGTTACATTCGTACCCAAATCAACTCTTGCTTTCTTCATTAGAATCACATCTGAAATGAATTTCAAGAAATTTACTCATCTCTACAAAATGCATACACAAAGGGATGCAAAAAGAAAGGTAATCATTTGTACCAGTTTTACATAGACTTCAATGTAAAAAAAAAACAAAAAACATTTCCCTCGCTGTCTTTTTTTTTTTTTTTAGCAAACACAAAAGTAGAGTCTACCACGTTTGTGATGGATATAAGGTTTTTTTTGGGCCAAAATCCCCAACATAAACCATATGAAAAGGGCTGTTTTTTTGCAGAAGCATTGCTGCCGGAAACACAGTCTTTGCATTGGCATACATTGACATGCTGTGGATTGAATCTCAACACTGGAGAATGTTATGGGTATAAGTAGTCTATCAGTGATATACCAGACAGTCAGATTGTCTCAATGAGTTTTGTATACGTACTTACTTGCCAAAGGTTAGATTCAGAAACCAAGCCACGCTGTGATCCTCCTGATCCTATACCAGTAGTATTAGGTCCAGTATTTTGTTCCTAAACGTATATCAAGAAAATATTAAAAAAAGCCTTAGCACCACTCACTTTTTCCATTGTTCCAATGGTTGGACGCTCCACCCGCATATTTGGCTTGAAAAGGCACAGTGTGGCTGAAACATTTCCATGTTTTAATTCTATGTAAAAAGTTGCCTTTAGAAGCCAATTTTAGCACTGTCACTGACATTCATAGACTGACATCCATTTGAAAACATTGAGCACAACTGCTACTGGAGTTCATAGAATAAGCATGAATGATGCATGCAAATACATGTTTAACTACCATGTAGCAACAAAAGTATTATATAAAGTAGATAGATAGATAGATAGATAGATAGATAGATAGACGTGAGACAGACAGACGTGAGACAGACAGACAAAAAATAGGCAGCACTCTCACCTAAAATGTACAAAAGCAATCCTTTATTTACCCAGAGTGGGAACACGACGTTTCGGAGCCAAACGCTCCAATATAGAGCCGAAACGTTGCATTCCCACTCTGGGTAAATAAAGGATTGCTTTTGTACATTTTAGATGAGAGTCCTGCCTATTTTTCTTTTATTTGCCTAATTTGGTCACTGTCAAACCTATTGCTTGCACCTCCGCTGTATTCTTATATCTTGTGCTGCCATTTTCTACATATTTAGATAGATAGATAGATAGATAGATAGATAGATACTACTATTTATACAATGCCCGGCAAACAAACCCCACCACCACCCCCCACCCCCAGTGATTTTCCTCTTTTCTTGCATTATAACCTGGAATTTTCCTCAAGAATTGCCCTGTATATTCTGTCATCCATCTTTCCTTCAGTTCTGATCAGTTTTCCAGATTCTCCAGATGAAAACCATCTTTACAGAATCTTTACAGAACTACTGCGGCCACCATGTTTATCTGTGGGAATAGTGTTCTTGGAGTAATGGGAAGTGTTGTGTTTGTGCCACATATAGCATTTCCCATGATGACCAAAAAGTAGAATTTTAGTCTCATCTGACCAGTGAATCTTCTTCCATGTGTTTATGGAATCTGTTACATGCTGTTTCACAAACCAAACCTGTTTTCTTATGTTTTTTTTGTAAACAATGACTGTTTTTCTGGCTAGGTTCACATATTAGTTGTGTCTGGCCAGTTGTTTTATGCCGTGAGCCAGACACAACTGATATATGTGTACTGTATTTCAGTGCACAGATGCGTCATCTGTACACTGATGGCGTCAGACAGAAAAACTGAGCATACAGCATTTTTCTGTCCGGCACTATTTGGCATTCGGCATCACAAGTGATGCGCTGGATCTATGTGCATGATCCCATAAAAACTATAGGATTAGTTCTGGCTCAGTTCTCCTCCGGCATTTTCTGCTTCATGCTGAATGGCAACTGAGGCAGATTAGCTTTTTTTTGCCCCCACATAGTAATTCCCCCATAATAATTTTAAAAAAACTAAAAGCTAAATGCTCACCTATGTCCAGGTGGGGATGGCAGGTGCGCACATGTCACTGTGCTGCGTCCTGGCACAGGAGCGCGATGACATCATCACGCGTGCCTGCGTCGGGATTTCACTACTGCATAGGCCTCAGGCCTAAAGCCTGTGGCGGTGATCTGCGGCGGGGCAGGGAGCTATGCGCTCCCGTGCCCTGCAGCAGTATGTGGGCGTTCAGGATGGCATTGGGCCCCCCAGCGATACTGGGCCCAGGGCTGCCAACCCGAACGCCCCTATTATAATCCGCCATTGGCTATAGCCATAGCGGTCACAGCACTTGTTATGGGGCCCAGAAGTTGAGAAGGCCCTGTCAGGTGCAAGAAGATTGTAGCTTTTTGTGGGGAATAACAATATGGTGGCTTTTTGTTATAATGTGGGTTTTCTGATATATTGTGCTATTATGCATGCCTTAAATCACTACTTACGCTACTATTTTAATTTTCTTACACTAGGTGGTAGAGGCCCCATCTCTTTTGCTATGGGGCCCTATGAATTATAGTTACACCCCTGACTGTTTTGTAAGATCCATTACATACAATGTAAAGTAAAATCCATTTTAATTCCATTAATTCTAATACAACAAAACAGGTTAAAAAACCTATGGGGAGATACTTTCACAATGCACTATAAAAAACAACCAATCATTAACCATTAGTGCATGTTAACATATTAGTACATTAGTACAAACTAAACTTTATGAAGTGAGCATGTGAGGGGAAGATACCATGAAGGACCAATTCCCTCTGCTTGAATAACAGACCTGTTTGTTGTGTCTGTTGTTCCCATGCAGCAAGCACGGGCGTAACTATAGGGGGTGCAGAGGTAGCAGTCGCTACCGGGCCCAGGAGCCTGAGGGGCCCAAAGACCCTTGTCCCGCATAAGAAGACACACAAAGTAGTGAGGGAAGGGGGGCCCCCAAGCTGAACTCTTGCACCAGGGCCCATGAGCCTTTAGCTACCCCCTGGCAGCAAGTATGGTTTCACCTAAAGTAACGCAGCATGCAACTCTTGTTTAGGCATAACTGATGTTTTTTTTCAGTTGAGCCCTCAGTTTCAGAGGAAGGGAATATTTGAAGTCAGTTTTGCTTTAGTCTGTGTTGGTGTGCTTTCTGTCACATTTATCAAATGTTACATGTTGTTTGATAAATTTGTCTTATCCATAAACTTAAGGACTCATGCACATGGCACGGGCAACATCCGTGCGGCAACCAGGACGGATCAAGACCCATTCAACTTGAATGGGTCCGTGATCCATCCGCACTGTAAAAAATTAAACAAGTTCTATTTTTTTGTGGTGCGGAGGCACGGACAGAAACACCATGGAAGCACTCCATAGTGCTTCCATGCCTCCGTTCCGCACCGCAGCTCTGGATTGTGGACCCATTTAAGTGAGGCCTAACACTTTTGTCTAGAAAAGCTACTCCAGTTTTCTTACTTCACCCTCCTGCTGGAGTGAGATTGCGACTTTTTTTATTTTGCAACTTTAAAAAAAAAAAGTCTCAATGATAAATCTGTATTGAAACTCAGTAACATAGCTAACCATGCCCACTTCCCCACCCACATTACAAAACTGGAGTAAAACAAAATTTTGCGCAAGTCACAAGAGCCTTATTTTGGGAGGTTTTGAAGCCAGATTTCTTGAGTGAACAAAAGATAAATCTGCTCCATTGTATTTTTACCTCATTAGACATTGCAATTTTTTTATTAAAATGACTAACTATAAATATCCAGGGTTGGGGCAACTATATTGATGTATGTTAACTGGTCGAAGGGATTGTCCTACCTGGACATCATATCCACAGGATATACCCTAAATTTCTGATATAGAACAACTGTACGGTCAGTTCAGTGTTTATGCCCCACCCCTTTCATGACGTGTCCTCTGCCCTGTGTGGGGGATTTACCAACTCCTCTGGGAGTTTGGGAGGGTCCCGCTTTTTCCAGGAGCCTCCCAGAAGTTCCAAGAGAGTTGGCAAGTTTGTACTATAGATATAATAACTTCTACATACATACCTACTCACAAACATCCCCTACATTTATAACTTTAAGTCTATGTACAATTTTTTTTATTATTCCATTGTACTTATTTTGAGCAAAAAAATCATTTTTTCAATTGGCCTGTATTAAAAAATATGGAATCCTTTTTTGTGTACATAGCTGAGATGCTGTAGTAGCAGCCTGTGGATTTTCTGTCTTTTCCATCATTTGGGGAGCAAAAGGACTCCTTATGTCTGCTCTCTTACATTGTAAACACTCATTATAGCTCAGTTCTTATCTTACAGATAAGAATGTGGCTTTAATAAGTGAGATAAGGTTTATTAGATGACTGGCACGAAGTGAAAGTAACAGTCAGACAGTTAGAAAAACAGTTAACCCTTTGTGACAGAATGGCTCAATGTTTTTTTTTTAAAAAAGGTTTTGATATGCACTGAGACAAGGGGAAAAGATGTACAGCACACAGCAAAGTTTGCAGCATTTTTACAACCCCCCCCCCCCCCCCCATTAAAAAAAAAAACATTTTCAGTTATTCTGTTCCATTATAGGAGCAGCAGAACAACAAAACTAACGGAAGTGCCCTGATTCAGCACATAACTAAAGAGAACAGAGCTGAACAGACTCCATTAACTACAATGGGGTCCATTTAGTTTCTATTCAGGATGCTGCTTTTTTACCAGACATAAAATCTTGCATGCAGGACGTTTTTGTATGGTCTTTTTACCAGTATCTGTGATGGAGGCTCCAAACGGTGCCTCCAACACAGAAGCGAATAGATAGTATCAGAGGCAAAGTATCAAAGGTTAACACACTAATAAGGTGACATAACCAAGAACACTACATAATTAAAACAAAGAAACTAACTTTAAATATGTCACCAGAGCCAAGCAAGTCAAATGCAACACCAGAAGCTCATACCATACATAGAGTACCAGAATTAACCTCAGTTCTGTCACGAACCAGCGGGTGTGACCCCACTGTGCCATGTGTCCTGAACCCCTCAATCTTCACAGTACCCGATTGTGAGGATAGACTTTTCCAAGGGGAACACCAGGTTGCTACCTCTTGAGGAGGATTGGCACACAAGGCAGCTGGTCCAGGCCGACCAGAAGGTACCTGAGCAAGGTACCAGAGGTACAGACGTAGTCAGCAGAGTCATAACCAGGAGCAACAATGCAGGACCGAAGGATGAGGCAGAGGCGAAGTCAAACAAGCAATAGGTCAGGGCAGGCGGCACATGTACAGGTCAGGCTATCTGGGTCGGCAACAAGAGAGTCAAGGCAAGCAGGCAGGGATCAAGCAGGTAGTGAAGTCTGGGAACACAAGCACGGGTCAAGTACACAGGACCACAAGTAGAGATACCAGCAACCTTAGCAGGACAGAAGGACCTTGATGCTGAGGCTTCTGGGAAGGGGGCTGAGCCACTTAAATACATGCAGGAGGGCTAGGATTGGTCAACGAGGTCACATGATCTAACCCATAAAGCACAGGAAGTGACACGCGCCGGCCCTTAAGGATATGCTGCAGGGACAAGCAGAAAGCATGCTGTGGTCAGGGCTGAATGGAAACTGTGGAGCGGATCCCAGAACAGTACCTACATGGACAGAGCCAGGACTGCAGTGATGAATGGGGAAGCACTGGAAGCAGGTCATAAGTACATAAATACATCCTCAGAACCAAGTGCAACACCAGCTTAAAAATATCAGTACAGTGACATTTGCGTACTCGGCTTAGCCCTTGCCTTATAAGTCTGTACAGTGTGAAACTACAGCTCCCAGTATGGCTTGAACAGTTTTAAAGGTATGTAGAGCATTAGGTTTGATCAGATACAGTAAGTAGCAGAAAAAATATTTTCATTTAGTGACTTACCAGTGATGTTTCCTCACCTATTATGACTTCTCCCAGCCACAACTTGTCTCTTCAGCTTCTCACGTTGCCAACTTATTTGCACCCTAAGACAAACTCATTTAAGTGCCACACGACTGACATGACAGTATAACGAAGATGTCTCCAAATGCATTTCAAAGTCTGCCTGGACTTCTTCAGTGGATTGTTTCAGTCTGTCAACTAATGCACAGACAGTGAACTTGTTAGGGACACGTCACAGCCTGTAACTGGCTGCAGAGGTACAAATTACACTGTCAGTGCAGAGGTTGACGGAGAGTTACCAGAAGTCCAATGAAGAGAGCCATGGCCCTGGAGTGAAGTGGCAGTAAGTAGGTGAGTGCAGTGGGCGCCATAGCCGCTGGGCAATAAAGCTGATCGCAAACATTTAAAACCTCAGATGCTGTGGTCACTTGTGACTATGACAACTGAAGAGGCTTTTTCCAGAAGCACTGCACTCCCAGGGCCTAATCAACTTCCCCACTTTGACATTGGGGAAGCCGTTTGTTGGTGGTAGTGGCCTGGAGACTGATGGAGGCTATCAGGCCTACCACAGATATATACCTATGGAGGCCTAAAGTAAAAAAAAAATTAAACTATAAAAAAATTAACAATATAAAAATTCTAATCACCCCCTTTCCCATATTAAAAATAAATAAACTAGGGGGAAAAAATAACTTGCACCACCTAAAATGCCTGTACTATTAAAATATAAACATTTATCCTGTACGGCGAACATAGTGACGGGAAAAAAAAATCAAAACGGCTGATTCACCATTTTATCATCGCTTCACCTCCCCCTGAAAAATTGAATTAAAAGTGATCAAAAAGTCTAAAACACTCCAAAATTGTGTCAATACAGTACAGATAACACCACAAAAATGAGCCCCACATAGCTCCATACTAATAACTAGTGTTGAGTGAGCATGCTCGGGTCCAATCGGTGTTCGGCCGAGCATGCCTACGCTCGGGTCCAATCGGTGTTCGGCCGAACACCGAGTGTACTCGAGCGCAATGCTCGAGTCCCCTTCCCCGCACCAAGATGGATCCGTCATGACCCAAATGCAAGTCAATGGGGACGGATCCGTGACACAATAGTAAACGGATCCATCCCCATTGACTTGCATTGGGGTCATGACGGATCCATCATGAACTCCATTGAAAGTCAATGGAGGACGGATCCGTTTGGTGTGACACAATAGTAAACGGATCCGTCCTCCATTGACTTTCAATGGAGTTCATGACGGATCCGTCACCTATCACGGTTTTTTTTTCATTGAAGGATTTAAGGTGTAATTTTTTTCATTCACCAGCAGAGGGCACAATGTAATGAAGAGGCTTTGCTGCTGAGGAGTAGAAGCCTGAGGATGAGGAGGTAAGTGGTTTGTGTTTGTTTGTTTTCTATTTTGCAGGATCGTGAATGCGGAGGACTACGTCGGATTCGTTGGATTATGTCGGACCAGCTTTTTTATTTTTTAAATAAAATGGTGAAACAGAGGTCTGGGGGAGTATTTATTTCAATAAAATGTTTTATAAGTGTGTGTGTGATTTTTTTTTCCACACTGCAATTTTAGTAATCATGGCTATCTACAGACGGCCCTGATTACTAATACTGGGTTTAGTGCTTGCCAGTATGGCCAACACTAACCCCAACATCTATTACCTCGGCACCCACCGCCACCAGGGGTGTCGGGAAGAGCCGGGTACCCGCAGGACCGGACCTTATAAATTGAGCGTCCGGTTCTGGGGCAGCGGCAGGCTGTTACTGTTAGGCTGGAAAGGGCCCTTCCCACCCTGGTAGTGCCAGGCTGCCACTGCTGGTTGTATGTGGCTGGAGAAGGAAAAAAGGGGGGACCCCATGCCATTTTTTTTTATTATTTATTTTTGGAAAAAAATAGCGGGTTTAAAAAATAAAAAAGTTGGTCCGACGTAATCCAACTAATCCAATATAGTCCTCTGCATTCACAATCCTGAAAAATAGAAAACAAACAAATACAAACTACTTACCTCCTCAGACTTCTTCTTTGTAGTAAGGGCTTGTTCACATCACCGTTAGCGATTCCGTTATAACTTTCCGTTATAACGGAAAATAACGGAATCCCTAGGATGGAAATCAAAACGGACACCTTTAAGAGGCATTCCGTTTTGATCCGTCATAATAGAAGCCTATGGGAAAGCATAACGGATCCGTCTGGTTGCCGTTATGCTGGACTGAAAACAAAGTTCGGTCGAAAGGACTTTGTTTTCCGTCCAGCATAACGGCAAAGTTAGATCGGAATCCCTAACGGTAATGTGAACAAGCCCTAATTCCTCCTGTTCCGCTGGACAGGAGGAGGGAGCTGCCAGGGAAGGTAAGAAGTGTCTCTGTGTGTCTGTCTTTGTACTTTTTTTTTTTTTTAAATTTTGGACACTTGTGTAAACCAGGCACCCCCCGCACTTCCGAGCGGGTGATGCTTGGTTTACTCCCATAGACTTCAATTATGCTCTGGTGCTCTGCCGAGAACTCGAGCACCCCTGACTGCTTGGCCAGAGCACCCGAGCGTACGAGCACCAGGGTGCTCGATCATCGCTACTAGAGATGAGCGAGCATACTCGTCCGAGCTTGGTGCTCGTTCGAGTATTACGGTACTCGTAAGTGCTCGCTGCTCGGACGAGTATCTCGCCATGCTCGAGGAAATGGCAACTTCCGCATCGTGCATTTTTGGCGCCTATAAACTCAGCCAATCACAAGCCAGGAGACTCTGCGGTACACCCAGCATCACGTGGGACCCTTACATGTCGATAGCAGGGGTTGGCTGGCCTGATCAGGTGACCCTGGAATATATTAGTGACTGGCCACGGTGCTCGGCTCAGATGGTGTCTGGATGTCGTTAGGGATAGAGCTGCTGCGTTTCAGGGAGAGTGTTAGGGCCTGCATTTAGTTCTCTGTTAGGCAGGAATCACCCACAAAGAACCCAACAGCCCTTCTAAGGGCTACAAGAAATTTTTTTTTTGTCTCCTGGCTTGGCTGGCTGGCTGGCACTAGTAGTGCAGCTATTGCCATATATAACCCCTTTTTTTATTGTTATATCTCAGTGATACAAATCCATTTCACACAGCAGTGTGGAACCATTCTGTGTGTCACAGTTCAGTACACTCACTACAATCCGTATTTTCTGTCCAGGTGACACTTTCTGTACGTCACTTAAGACAACCAGGTCTTTTGCTCTCACGTATATAGCTTGATCCCCAAAATCTCTGTGCGACATTTGTCTGGGTCGCAGTCAAAATAGCCACCGTCAGCAGGGTGTCAGTTAGCTCTACGATAGTTTCTGCATGTCACGTTCCCAAAAAAACAAAAATATAAAAAAAATAGTTTTTTTTGTTGTTTTAGCTCAGTGATACAAATCCATTTCACACAGCTGCGTGGAACCATTCTGTGTGTCACAGTTCAGTACACTCACTACAATCCGTATTTTCTGTCCAGGTGACACTTTCTGTACGTCTCTTAATACAACCAGGTCTTTTGCTCTCACGTATATAGCTTGATCCCAAAAATCTCTGTGCGACATTTGTCTGGGTCGCAGTCAAAATAGCCACCGTCAGCAGGGTGTCAGTTAGCTCTACGATAGTTTCTGCACGTCACGTTCCAAAAAAAAACAAAACTAAAAAAAAAAAAATAGTTTTTTGTTGTTTTAGCTCAGTGATACAAATCCATTTCACACAGCTGCGTGGAACCATTCTGTGTGTCACAGTTCAGTACACTCACTACAATCCATATTTTCTGTCCAGGTGACACTTTCTGTACGTCACTTAATACAACCAGGTCTTTTGCTCTCACGTATATAGCTTGATCCCAAAAATCTCTGTGCGACATTTGTCTGGGTCGCAGTCAAAATAGCCACCGTCAGCAGGGTGTCAGTTAGCTCTACGATAGTTTCTGCATGTCACGTTCCAAAAAAAACAAAACTAAAAATAAAAATAAAAATAGTTTTTTGTTGTTTTAGCTCAGTGATACAAATCCATTTCACACAGCAGTGTGGAACCATTCTGTGTGTCACAGTTCAGTACACTGACTACAATCCGTATTTTCTGTCCAGGTGACACTTTCTGTATGTCACTTAATACAACCAGGTCTTTTGCTCTCACGTATATAGCTTAATCCCAAAAATCTCTGTGCGACATTTGTCTGGGTCGCAGTCAAAATAGCCACCATCAGCAGGGTGTCAGTTAGCTCTACGATAGTTTCTGCACGTCACGTTCCAAAAAAAACAAAACTAAAAAAAAATATATAAAAAAAATATTTTTTTTGTTGTTTTAGCTCAGTGATACAAATCCATTTCACACAGCTGCGTGGAACCATTCTGTGTGTCACAGTTCAGTACACTCACTACAATCCGTATTTTCTGTCCAGGTGACACTTTCTGTACGTCACTTAATAACCAGGTCTTTTGCTCTCACGTATATAGCTTGATGCCAAAAATCTCTGTGCGACATTTGTCTGGGTCGCAGTCAAAATAGCCACCGTCAGCAGGGTGTCAGTTAGCTCTACGATAGTTTCTGCATGTGATGTTCCAAAAAAAACAAAACTAAAAAAAAAAATATAAAAAAAATAGTTTTTTTGTTGTTTTAGCTCAGTGATACAAATCCATTTCACACAGCTGCGTGGAACCATTCTGTGTGTCACAGTTCAGTACACTCACTACAATCCATATTTTCTGTCCAGGTGACACTTTCTGTACGTCACTTAATACAACCAGGTATTTTGCTCTCACGTATATAGCTTGATCCCAAAAATCTCTGTGCGACATTTGTCTGGGTCGCAGTCAAAATAGCCACCGTCATCAGGGTGTCAGTTAGCTCTACGATAGTTTCTGCACGTCACGTTCCAAAAAAAACAAAACAAAAAAATATATATATATAAAAAAATATATATAAAAAAATAGTTTTTTTTGTTGTTTTAGCTCAGTGATACAAATCCATTTCACACAGCAGTGTGGAACCATTCTGTGTGTCACAGTTCAGTACACTCACTACAATCCGTATTTTCTGTCCAGGTGACACTTTCCGTACGTCACTTAATTCAACCAGACTGAACAAGTTTGTGGGTTTCAGTACAGCAGGCCCATTTATTTTTTTATTTTTTATATAATACACTTATATACAGAAAATGTTGAACACCAGGGCTAAGGGTCGAGGATGAGGGCGTGGGCGTGGGCATTCAATTACTGCAGGGGGCAGAGGCCTTGGTCCTGGGCAGGGTGAGACAGTACCTGCTGATGAGGGAGCAGGGGAACGCCGCAGAGCTACACTCCCTAGCTTCATGTCTCAACTTACAGGGACACGTGGTAGAGGACTGTTGAAACCACAACAGTGCGTACAGCTGATGTCGTGGATTGCGGACAATGCTTCAAGTAATTTGTCCACCAGTCAGTCTTCCACGCAGTCCACCCACGTTACCCAAGGGTGCACTCCTCTGGCTCCTCCACCTCAACCTCCTTCCCCCCAGTCTGCCCCCTCCCAGGAAAATTTGGAATGCGATCCGGCATACTCTCAGGAACTGTTTTCTGGACCCTTCCCAGAGTCACAAACCACTTCTCAGGTTGCTGCTGACCTCGTTCCCGATGCCCAAGTTTTCCAACTGTCGCAGTCTGTGGGTGATGATGATGATGATGACAATGTTGAGTTAGTGGAAGAAGTTTGTAAAGAGGTGTCGGACGATGAGGAGACACGGTTGTCAGACAGTGGTGAAGTTGTTGTCAGGGCAGGAAGTCCGAGGGGGGAGCAGACTGAGGAATCGGAGGATGACGAGGTGACTGACCCAAGCTGGGTTGATAAGCCAAGTGAAGACAGTGCTTCTGAGGCGGAGGCGAGTGCTGCACCAGAACAGGTTGTAAGGCAGTGGTGTGGCCAGAGGGAGAAGCAGGGCCAGAGCTGGTGCATCAGCAGCAACTGTTTCACGTAGTGAAGCTCCCGTGGGGGGGCCTAGATGTTCGCAAGTCTGGAGGTTCTTTAAAGAAAGTAAGGATGACCGACGGACTGTGGTGTGCAACCTGTGCCACACCAGGATCAGCAGGGGTGCCACCACTACTAGCATAACCACCACCAGCATGCGCAGGCATATGAGTGCTAAACACCCCACTCAATGGAACCAAGGCCGTTCACCACCTCCTGCGGGTCACACCACTGCTCCTTCCCCTGTGTCACTCGCTGCCTCTGCTAGTCAACCCCCTGCCCAGGACCCCGGCACGAGCGCCTCCCGCCGGAAAACCACACCTTCGCCTCCACGATCCTCCACAGTGTCCACCAATGTGTCCCAGCGAAGCGTTCAGCTGTCTTTACAGCAGACGCTGGAGCGCAAGAGGAAATACAGTTCCACCCACCCACATGCCCAAGCCCTCAACGTCCACATCTCCAAATTGCTGAGCCTGGAGATGCTGCCCTATAGGCTGGTAGAGACCGAGGTCTTTTGCAATCTCATGGTGGTGGCTGCCCCTCGGTATTCAGTCCCTAGCCGCCACTATTTTTCCCGATGTGCCATCCCAGCCCTACACCAGCACGTGTCAGAGAACATCATCCGTGCCCTGACCAACGCTGTTTCTTAGAAGGTCCACCTAACCATGGACACGTGGACAAGTCCTGCCGGGCAGGGACACTATATCTCACTGACGGCACATTGGGTTAACTTGGTGGAGGCTGGGACCGAGACTGACCCTGGGGCCGCTCATGTACTGCCCACACCGAGGATTGCAGGGCCTACCTCGGTCATGGTCTCTCAGACGTACTATGCCTCCTCCTCCGACCCCTCCTCCTCCTCCACCTCCTCCTCCGAATTACCATCCATGGGCACGGCGTCTTCAGTCGGTAGCTCTAGGCGCAGCAGCAGTGCCGTGGGTAAGCGCCAGCAGGCGGTGCTCAAACTGCTGAGCTTAGGTGACAAAAGGCACACCGCCCAAAAGCTGTTAAAGGGCATCACGGCGCAGACCGATGTGTGGCTGGCACCGCTGAACCTCAAGCCAGGCATGGTTGTGTGTGACAAAGGACGTAACCTGGTGGCGGCTCTGCAACTTGGCAGACTGACACATGAGCCATGCCTGGCCAACGTGTTCAATCTAATAGTTCAACGGTTCCTCAAGACATACCCCAATCTGTCTGATTTGCTCACCAAGGTGCGCCGCATCTGTGCGCATTTACGCAAGTCGACCACAGATGCTGCCATTCTCAGGGCAGCGCAGCGCAGCGCCGCCTACAACTGCCCGCTCACCGATTGTTGTGCGACGTGCCCACGAGATGGAATTCGACATTAAACATGTTATCCAGAGTTTACCAGCAGCGCAGAGCGATTGTAGACTGCCAGATGTCAACTTCCACCAGAACTGGTAGTCAGGTCAGTCAGATTCCTCAAGTCTACAATGAGGAGTGGACGTGGATGTCTGATATCTGCCAGGTGTTGAGCAACTTTGAGGAGTCAACACAGATGGTCAGCGGCGATGCCGCCATTATCAGCCTCACCATCCCGCTGCTTTGCCTGTTGAAAAACTCACTGCTCAGCATCAAGTCGGATGCTTTGCGCTTGTCACAAGAGACGGTGGAGGAAGATATGTCGCTTGATAGCCAGAGCACCCTCCGGTCTGTTTCTCAGCGCATATCGGAGGAGGGGGATGAGGAGGAAGAGGAGGAGAATGTCGGCGAGACAGTAGAGGGTACCAGTGCTCAGTCCTTAACTCTTGAGCGTGTATGGGCTGAAGAGGAGGACTTGGAGGAGGAGGAGGAGGAAATGGAGAGTCAGGCCAGTGAGGAGAGGGAATTCTTACGTGTTGGGACTCTGGCGCACATGGCAGACTTCATGTTAGGCTGCCTATCCCGTGACCCTCGCGTTAGAAGCATTTTTTCAAACACCAATTACTGGGTGTTCACTCTCCTGGACCCACGGTACAAGCAGAACCTTTCCACTCTCATCCCTGCAGAGGAAAGGAGTATGAGAGTGAATAGATGTCAACAGGCCCTGGTGCACAAGCTGAAACAATCCTTCCCATCTGACGCCGCTAGCGGCAGAGGGCGTGGTTCTGTGGGCCAAGTAGCAGGGGAGAGGAGCCAAGCAGGCAGCTTGTCCAGCACTGGCAGGGGAACGCTCTCCAAGGCCTTTGCCAGTTTTATGTCACCCCAGCAAGACACTGTCACCTGTCCCCAGTCTAGGCAGAGTAGGGGGGAGCTGTACAGAAAGATGGTGAGGGAGTACCTAGCTGACCATACCAACGTCCATAGCGATCACTCTGCTCCATACAACTACTGGGTTTCAAAGCTGGACACAAGGCCTGAACTGGCGCTGTATGCCTTGGAGGTGCTGGCCTGCCCTGCCGCTAGCGTGCTGTCAGAGCGGGTATTCAGTGCAGCTGGTGGCGTCATCACCGATAAGCGTACACGCCTGTCAACTGACAGCGCTGACAGGCTGATGCTTATTAAAATGAACAAAGCCTGGATTTCACCGGAATTCAAATCTCCGGGGGAAAGCAGCTAAAGATTAACATTACTTATGTATCCGATTCCTCTTCTCTACTCCTCCTACTCCTCCTCCTCCTCCATGTCGTCTTTGCTTAACGTTGACCAAAAAAAAGCCATTTTTTAGAGGTCCAACTGGCACTCTTTTACCACAATTTTTCAGGAGGGCCCCCAATAGGCCCTCTATTCAAACAATTTTTCCAGAGGTCCACCTACAGGCCCTCTCTCCAAACAATTTTTCCGGAGGTCCACCTATAGGCCCTCTCTCCAAACAATTTTTCCGGAGGTCCACCTACAGGCCCCCTCTCCAAACAATTTTTCCGGAGGTCCACCTACAGGCCCTATCTCCAAACAATTTTTCCGGAGGTCCACCTACAGGCCCTCTCACCAAACAATTTACGTCTTTTTCCTATCTTTCTCTCTCTCCAAACTATTTTTCCGGATAGCTTCCATATATGGTAATAAACTGAGAAGAATACAGAGAACACATGCCACACTTGATGAAGCTCATAATTTACGACTGTACCGGTTGATGCTAAATTTTTAAGTTGGGGTCCTGCGTCGTCATTCACTGAATTTCACTGATCTCCTCAACGTCTCCTCAAAGAACCGAAAGACCATTGTGGAGAGAGCAGCACAGCTTGCTATCAAAGTGACGAACCCCAACGCCAGACTGCACAGCGAAGAGAACGAATAAATATCTCTATGGTTATTTGTGCTAAATAAAAGTTAAATAACCACAAAAAAAAAATTGATCTGTTCCTGTGCCTGATCCACCCAAGTTGAATCTGTCCCATCATGAGAAAGTCCCCCCAAGGAGTCCCCACTGTAACTTGCTTCCCATACAACTACCTCACCCCCCGACACCTATGTCTCGCCATTGTCCACCACCTCCTCAGACAACACTGGTAAATCCCTACTGTCAGCACACTGAGACTGCAAAAGGTCTTGCGAATTGGGGCAGAGAATGTTCTGGGGTAGCACATCAGAGAAGGGGTGACTATGGGGTTCCAGGGAGTACGTGACCACATGCAATCTCCATCTAAAAAGTCATACTGAGGCTCACCACCATGCTTTACACTGCAATCTTATTGAAAGACAGACAATCAGGGGTTCACCGCCAGGTTGTCAGGCAGCATTTTTAAGTGGGTCACCATTACCGTGTCCCTGAAAATTGGCGGTGATGGACCTTCGTTGCACCTAGTTGGGTGCTTCCCTAACATGTGATGGGCACGTTATTCGAAACGAGCACCCGAGCATCGGGAAAAGTTCGACTCGAATAACGAGCACCCGAGCATTTTAGTGCTCGCTCATCTCTAATCGCTACTAATAACTGTAAAAAACTTATTGAGGTCAGAATATGTCATTGCAATGAAAATTACATTTTTTCCTTGTTTTTACAGTATTAAAATGCTAGAAAAATTATATAAATGTGGTATAGCTGTAATCATACTGAGTCAAAGAAAGAGGGTAACAGGTCGGTTTTACCACAAAGGGAACAATATAAAAACAAAACCTATAAAACTGTGGCAAAATTTTTTTGCCAATTCTATCCCATATGGAAGGTACAACTTGTCCCACAAAAAAACAAGTCCTCATATGCCTATGTGAATGGTAAAATTAAAAAATATGCTATGGCTTTGGGAAGACTGAAAAATGAAAATGCAAAAGTAGAAAATCACCTGGGGCAGAAAGGATGAGAAAAGAAAGAAAAAAGAAAAACTCCTTTAAAGAGGACATGTCATCGGTCACCTCTCCTGACCTGTCTGTTTTAGTAACTACTTCCCATACAATAAGAATTCTGGAGCATCTTTTCTTATGATTCTAAGTTGTGTCATTCCTAAAAGCTTATGAATGACTTGCCAGCAGACTGAAATAAAAGTTCAACTGGGCGTAACCAGTTGGGGTTTGTCTGTGCATAGTCTGACATTGATTGCATTGAATGGATTGTGTCAGACTGTACACTGACACGCTGCAGATTGGTAGCACCCAGATGGACCTTTATTGCAGTCTGCTGGAAAATTATTTATAAACTTCTAGTAGGAATTATAGAGGAATGGTACAACATATTGTCATAAGAATAGATGGTCCAGATTTTTATTACATGAGGAATGAAAGCAATTACCAAAACAAACATCAGGAGAGGTGACAGGTCCTCTAAGGACAAAGATCCATACCCTATTTTAAAGAGAATCTGTCAGGTACTTTCTGCTACTTTATTTGAAAGCAGAATATAATAGAGGGAGAAAATCTGAGTTCTATGATATATTGGTTTATATGTTTTAGAGAAAGATTTGTGAGTAAAAAGCAGAATAAATCCTGACAGGACTCCTAGGACAGACAGAGAGTCCTAATTCCCCACACAGGATGATTGACACCCTCGCTCATGCACACTACCCTATGTATTTTGCGGTCCGCAAAAAATGGATCCGCAAAAAATACAGATGACATCTGTGTTCATTCCGTATTTTGAGGAGCGGAACAGCTGGCCCCTAATTGAACAGAACTATCCTTGTCAGTAATGTGGACAATAATAGGACATGTTCTATTTTTTTGCGGAATGGAAACACAGACATATGGAAACGGAATGCACACGGAGTAACTTCCAACTTCCTTTTTTTTTTTTGCGGACCCATTGAAATGAATAGGTCCGCATATGGTCCACCAAAAAAAAACGGAACAGACACAGAAAGAAAATACATTTGTGTGCTTGAGCCCTTATACAGTGATACAGGAAGAGCTGTCCATCATCCTATGTCTGTATGGTATTCAGGACTCTCACAGAGCAGTATAGCGTCAAGCAGGTTCACTTTAGGCATTCATGAAGAATTCTATCTTGCGAAGTGTCCAAATTGATTGTTATGTTGGAAATAACTTTAAAATTATGTAATACGGTCATGTGATGATTATGCAACATATCAGAGCTATGCATCTGTGTGATAATCATACGCTACAGATTTATATCCCATGGAAGGAAGCATCCGAAGGGCTCCATAGAATGACAGCAAGCAGCGATTATGAAAACTATGAGAAACTGATACAGAAAATACATTAGAAAATGATATCATGTCATACAGTGCTATGAGAGAGTAAAAAACATCCATTGGGTGCCTGATCATCACATATTTTGGATTATCAGACAGTAAGGGCTCATGCACACGAACGTATTTTCTTTCCATGTCCATTCCATTTTTTTTTTTTGCAGACCGTATGCGGTACCATTCATGTTAATGGGTATACAAAGAAAACGGAAGTTACTCAGTGTGCATTCCGCTTCCGTATGTCCATATTTACGTTCTGCAAAAAAACAGAACATTATAGAAGACAAGTCCCATAATTATCACAATTTCTGGATTATTAAATGCCATGAAGTAAAGAATTACACTGCAACTCAAACCGCATAAGCCATTATTCAGAAGTTAACCATTAGGCTACCAGCACACTGGTGCATACTTACAAATAGAATTTCCACATGGATTCTCATGTGGATTTCTTTGCGTTCCCACACCATATCCGCTTCGTGTTTCTTGCGAATTTTGATGAGGTGTTTCTCCGATCTCACCCAAATTTCAAAATCCACACCACAGGTTAATTTACACAATGTGTACATGAGATTTGTCAGATCTCTCATTTTGCTAGTACTGGAGTTTTTTCTGCATGAAAATCTGTGTGGAAAAAAAAAATGCGTTATCCGCTTTGTGTTCAATTAGCCTATATTTCTGCTGCAAGTTTTGAGTATCTAATAGAAAAAACAGGACAATTCAGGTTATAAATTATTCTAGTACTTGTTTCCCTGGATAAATATATGGAACCTAACATAGACTTACCTTATTTACGGATTTGAGGTGCCCTGATGCCTCAAATATAAGTTTATGCTGTTTCTACAGTGGAAGATACCAGGGTAAAGTTACTGATTTTCAAACCCATAACAGATTAGCAAACTGGCTGAAACTGAGAGCAGATCATATACCCTGCAGAAAGAAGAAATGAACTCCCCCAATGACATCTCAAAGGTTTTTCCATTAAAATATGGACAAGAAACATTTTCTAATTACTGGGTTAAGAATAGGGAGAAAAAGATCCTATTTGTTAAGCACACTTGTCCTCTTTTCTTGACTGACCAAGTGCATTTCTGTCATTTGCTTTGAACAGTTCTTAAGGTGGTTCTTAAGGAGTTCAGTAAATGCTTGGAAATCACAAAATGCAAGCCCCCAATATAGAGGATTCTATATAAGTAGAGTGCGAGGAAGAGTGTGAGAATTCCCTTAGCAGTCCTGGATCATCTCCACTTAACTCTTACAGCACAGAAACCCTTGAGGTCTTAATGCATGGAAAGCTGTCAATGAAAGGGATCAAAGTGCTGCATACCTTCCCAGCCAAGCCCTCTCCAGGACGACCTCACACCGCGTTCTTACAGTACATTGGCTCTCCTCAGGTCTCAGGAAACCAGATGAGACTTTGTCTTGTGTGGAGTTCCTCAGAGACCGTCATGTGATAATGAAGAGGCAGCAGCAGGGGTCTCAGCATCTCTATGATCAGTACAAAACCACAGCTCCTTCATCTCATGCTCATCTGCTTCCCCAGGCAGAGCCTCAGCACCTTTCCTCTGTATCCAGTAGGATACCATTGAGAAGGATGACACCCTGGATGGCTGGATGCTGATCTAGCTTGCTGATGAGAGTCATTTAGCATCTTCTACTTCATGAACTCTGCTCTTGATTCATTTCTGGAAGACACGTTGTATCTGAAGTGTGAAGAGACTGCTCCTCAAAGCTTTCCGCGAACTTCAGCATCCTGCTTTCTTGACAGGAACTGAGAAGACGACTTGCATCTGATACTTTTTTTGCCTGTGATGTGAGACATTGTAGCAAGTTTTTCAACAAGAATCATTGTAACTGCTGAAGACACAAGCATGCCTCGACCGGGGAAGAACTCATACAGTGACCAGAAGCCACCATATTCCTATATTTCTCTGACTGCCATGGCCATCCAGAGCTCCACTGAGAAGATGCTACCTCTTAGTGACATCTATAAGTTCATCATGGACAGGTTTCCATACTACAGAGAAAACACCCAGAGGTGGCAGAATTCTCTGAGACACAACCTATCCTTCAACGACTGCTTTATCAAGATCCCAAGAAGACCTGACCAGCCAGGAAAAGGAAGCTTCTGGGCTCTGCACCCTGACTGTGGAGACATGTTTGAAAATGGAAGCTTCCTAAGGAGGAGAAAGAGATTTAAGGTGCACAGGGCAGAACACTTAGCTTCTAAAAATCACCAGATGATTCATTATTTCCATCACCCACACAACCAAACCAAACTGGGTCTTCCAACTTCTGATGGCCCTGCAGTAGCTGGAATTGGAAGACTCCCCCACTTCCAGCCATACAATCAGTCCACTGGATTTAAGCATCCATTTGCAATAGAGAACATTATTGGTAGAGATTATAAGGGGGTGATGACTAGTGGTCTGCCTTTAGCTTCTATGATGCATCACCTGGGATATCCTGTACCCAGTCAACTTAGCAACATGGTCAGCTCCATGTGGCCACATGTTGGCATGATGGACTCTATGACAAGCATGGCAATGACACAAGAGTATGGACATTTCGGGGTACCCATGAAAACAATATGTCATGCCCCTACTCAGACAATTCCAGCTGTGCCTGTGCCTATTAAGCCAACAGCCTCGCTCCCCTCGGTATCTACTCTCCCAAATCTAACTGTAAATCCCTCTAGTATGTGCTCCCCAAGTGCTGCACAGGCGGCTGTGGCACCCCCACTGCTGGAGCCATCCCCGGGCAGTCACTCAGACAGCAAGACTGGTATGCTGCATTCTGTACTGGTCCACTCATAGACTGTCATGACCCAGGAGCCTGTATAGATATAGCCAAGAGACACTAAGGTGGAAACTAAATTATTGCAAAAGTATGTTATTTATGTGTTTTGTTTTTTTTGCATTAAAGAATGTAGCAAAATGACCACAATGACACAGCTGTTATGAATAGTCCCAGCACTTCAATGCTTGGCTATAACTTGCTTCAGTTCAGAAAATGATCCTTGTGCACAGATTAGGAGAAGGGTTTTGCTGGATTCAGTACAGGACTGTGTGCTTCATGGGAGAGTTAAGCACTTTATTGTATTATTATGTGGTTGTATAGGTGCAGTCATGTAGACACTACAGGATGTCATGTCAATGATCTTATATTCATGCATTATATACTTACCTGAATGAAACATCCTTCCTGTGTGTGCTGATGAGTATTAAATGCAACTTCAAATATACACTCTATAGCGTTTCTATCTTTATTTTTCTGTATATATGAGACTTTTACCAGATAGCTTGTAAAGTGAATGTTATGGAGATCACTTATTACAACAACCTGTTGGCTGAGTGATTTCACATAACGAATCGGGCATATACTATGTCTACTGAGCTAAATAGCCTCCTATATAACAAAGAAATGTCACTGGTGTACCTTAAATTAATAACTGTATGTATACATAATGTGGAAGAGAGAGAGGAAGAAAGAAAGAAAGAAAGAAAGAAAGAAAGAAAGAAAGAAAGAAAGAAAGAAAGAAAGAAAGAAAGAAAGAAAGAAAGAAAGAAAGAAAGAAAGGAGAAAGGTAAATATCAGACCATAGACAGACGATAGATAGATAGATAGATAGATAGATAGATAGATAGATAGATAGATAGATATGAGATTGATTGATAGATAGATAGATAGATAGATATGAGATTGATTGATAGATAGATAGATAGATAGATATGAGATTGATAGATGATAGATATCAGACAAATTGATAGATACTGTAGATAGATAAATAGGATATAGATATGAGATAGATAGATAGATAGATAGATAGATAGATAGATACTGTAGATAGATAGATAGATAGATAGATAGATGATAGATAGATAGATAGATAGATATTAGATCAACAACATAGACAAATAAATTTGGTCATCTGGTACAGTATATTACAGAGTTTGAAGCTACATATAATGACTGCTGATCTATATTTTTTTTTTTCGTTTTTGTCATCTGTCAGCAGTCAACTATCAATAGTTCTCTGATTTTCTCATAGCAGTAAGTCATAAGTAATGGCATAAGAAATAAGAAACAAAAAATTATATATATATATATATATATATATATATATATATATATATATAATAATATATTCTGCTGATTTTCTTGTAGAGATCTGATAAAGCACGTCCTCCTTAGCGTGCCATGTATATATAATATACTGTATATAGATATTGGTGGTATAATTATAGCTGTCAGATGAATAGAGACCTTGAAGGGGAAAATGATGGGACGATAATAAATCAGAGATCTTATAGAACTAACCAGGTAAATTGCCAGAAATGATAGATTGATCATGGAAGTAAAATAAAATAATGAAAATCTGAAGAGAGAAGCACCTTCACCTCTGTGATTTACTACATATCGTATCCCCTCTTACATCAGAGCCCTCACTGCTCCACAGATCTTCTTCACTATTCTCTGATCTCCACACAAACTAGTCAGCATCCGGGGCACTATATAAAAATATTATTCATCATCATCACCAGCACAGGTTAGAAAACTACTAAACTTATCCTCGGTTAGAAATATATATAGTAGGATAAAATGACATAACTATTACATTACCAATAGCAGTTATAATCATATATAATAATTATACATTATGCCTAACAGTAATAATCATACAATAGCAGTAATTATTATTCATAATATTTATACAGTTTATATATATAGAGAGAGAGTTTAGGTTATTGCTGTTTTTTTAGAGCAAGAAAAACGTACGGATATTACATATCATATTGTACTTTATTTCTGTGTACAAACTATCAAATTAATTCAGCCGTTAATTTAAGATTTCAATGTGTTATAGCAGTCGGTAATTGTTAATGTGAACAGACACAAATCAAATAATCGCTAGTTGTGTTTGATGTTGTTTTAATTTTGTTTTACCTCTACATTTAGTATTCTTTCCTCCAAGAACTATGTACATATATATATATATCTTTCCAAACAAAGGGAAAAAAGATAAATATATCTCTATCTATCCATCCATGCATATCTATTTATGTATCTCATATCTATCTATCTATCTATCTATCTATCTATCTATCTATCTATCTATCTAATATCTATCTATATATCTTATATCTATCTATCTATCTATCTATCTATCTAATATCTATCTATCTCATATCTATCTATCTATCTATCTATCTATCTATCTATCTATCTATCTATCTATCTTCTATCTACATTTTTTATTACTAAATTCTCTCTTTTACTGCTTTGCACACTGCATATCCAAAGGCTAGTTCCCTTTGTACTAGTTATTCTGTACTTAGTGACATACTGGAAATACTCAGCAATCGGCACTTTTCTATCTGTCCAGTCTAAAGCTACAGAAAACATTTCTTACAGGCTGCTGTGAAAAACTTGCATGTAGAACTATTGTCAGTTTGAAATGTCTTTATATTGTATATTTGTACATAAACCTATAAATATTCCAAAAGTTCACTAAAATATTTTTACTGTTGGAAAATGTAGTTATTGTTTTTGGATAGTAATATTTTAAGGATGTCATTTTCTGGCTTCAGCAGGATATTATTTATAAAAAAAACAAAAACATATATATATATATATATATATATATATATATATATATATATATATATGTGTGTGTATATATATATATATATATATATATATATATAATATTTATATATTTTTTCGGAAATGAATCTTTCTCAAATGCATCATTATATTAGCAGAAATTCAGCACAAAAAGGTTCTTAGGAAATGTTCAGAAGTCAGACTTGTTGCAGAAATTTCTCTCAGCTGACAACGCCATTCTGTACATTCTGTACATGTGAAAGGAGGTGTTTCTATGACATGCACATGGGTATATGCAAGCCCTATTAAGGGGTTGTTCACATATCAGTTATTTGATCCGTTATTTCCATCAGTTATTGTGAGCCAAAACCAGGTGCCGGTCAAAAACCAAACAGGTGCAGATCTTTTCATTATACCTGATCTCTGTTTAGTGTCCACTCCTGGTTTTGGCTCACACTCACTGATGGAAATAACTGATCAAATAACTGATATGTGAACAACCCTTAAGAAGAATGGGACATTTACAGAAATAGCTGCCTTCAGGGTATAGCCACATGGTTACCTTTTGGAAACCAAAAGGAGTTGATAAAAGAGAAAGTATAAAAGATAGATCTGACCCCTTTTTTCAATGTACTCCTAATTTTGGCTTTCAAAACTGCATCAGGAAACCTGATCAAGTGGCCATATCCATAATATAGTGAGGGTGCTCTCCTATGAAACAGATTTCAGGGGGAAAAATGGGTGATAAATCTGCTTCAAAATCTGCATGAGTTATATGAGGATTTGTCCTGGATTTTGCAACTAATTTTATCCTATTCATTGCAAAGCACGAAATCCACACTGGAAATCTGTAGTATACACCGACATGCTGAAGATGTAAAATCTGCACCACAGGTCAATTTCTTCATATATTCCATATGGACAGTATGTTTGCTGCTACTGTGGAAACTGCAGATATTCTGCCGGCAGATCCACAAGAGAAAATCCGCAACTGCTCCATTCCATGGGAACAGACTTTTAAAGGGACACTAGTGGAAAAGTAATAGTGAACTCTAATTTTGACCACATATACCTTTAAGTGTTGACTGCATGTAAGGATCCCAACCTGTCTGCATTGTGTAAAGGGATGATTTGGGCTTTTGGTTTGATTTTCCTGCATCAATAGAAAGTAACAGGAATTAACAAATGAGGCTACAATGAAGAGAGACAAACTACTGGAAAGTTAAGTTAGTGCAAACCAGACTTTCTAGACATCTTCAAAATCGCCACAGAAATTAAGGTTTGGCCACAATCATATGAATTCTCTGATCTTGAGCAATGCACATTTTAGAATAAATCTGAGTCTAGATAACAACTTTACAAGTCAAAAACTCTAACTTCACTGACTGCAGTGATGAGAAAAAAAAGGGTGAAATACAATTAATACTCAAAGGTGAATTCCGTATGAGAACTTATAATACTTAAACGTAACATTTAATCAGAACTTTAAAACAAATGAGTAGAAGTGTATAGAAACTAAAATAATATAGCTATTCCCTAGAAAAATGACAATTGATGCATGGCGACACCAAGCCAGAAATGGTATCTAAAGAAAACGTTTGTCCTACCACGTCCTGGTATACTCAAATGGAGTAGTCGTTCTGGAAGTTGTTCAGATGACCATTTCTGTTCCTCTGTAGGGGTTTCCAGTACAGGCTCCTTTAATTGGAAGGAATCAAAGTAAGGGAACTGAAATCTGTCCCTGGTTAGCCCTAAGGGGGGTACTACCCTGGCTCTATGGACCTATTCACGGAGCACCCGTCCTGACAAGTCACAACACAACCCTATTCACTTTCATTATGTTGCAATGTACAGTACTGTGGCATTGTGACACTGTGATCTTTTGGCTGTGTGACCTGTGTAGCCCCAGCCTAGTTTTGCCAGTATAAATTGTTCTCACATAACATTTGTGTTGTCCTGCATGTCCTGCTAATTGTTGTTAAGTGGAATGTGTCATGACCTACTGTATAACTCAAGTATTTATGTTAAACATATTTTAGAAAGAATCTGTGGTTGATGATACATTTAATTTTCTATGTCACTATCTATACATTTATATATCTTGTAAGGGATCGCTTTGTCAAGCAGGGCAGCAATGACAGATTCCTCCTCAGACAACCGGGTTAAAGTCCACACGGTGCTAAACCAAAATAAACACCTGCCTGTCTAGGCTCTACCTAATATATAGGTCTTCTCTCTAACTCACCTCTAAAGTGCTGTTCACACAAGGGGTTAGATCTGGCTTTTCTCAGCCATAAGGTCCAGCAGCCTCCTGGCTGTGACCACACCAGTACCTTGGGGCGATATGGTCCAAGAGTCCTCCCAACTCTGACCGTGTGACACCTCTATCCTCAGGCATCGCTGGGCCCCTCAAAACTCAGGCTTTCACACAGCCTCGTGGCCCCCCAACCCTCCTGGCTGGAACCACACAGAGCCTCTGCAGGCTTCCTTTTCCAACTCCTCTCTCTCACTCATACACAAAGGATTGGTTTATCCCTCATTGATTATCTCAGCAGGCCTCATCTGTGATCTCCTCAGGTAAAGGCAATGCATGGACTGGAAGGGTGTGGACTGGCAGGTCCCACTACCAAATCTACCCACCAGTCCAAATAAAATCCAGCCCAGAACAGAATCTAGACAAACCTGTCTCAGTAAACTACACTTTGCTGAAACCACTGCAGCTTTCTGGACTTCAGTTATCTCACCCAGCTAAGGTATCTGGGTGGGATATACACTCCCTCTAGCACTATACTGTACCACAATCTATATATATGTCCCAAAATCCTGCAACACAGAATCTACCATTCACAAAACACATCTACTCCTTTCTTGTACAATGTCCTCTGCACAGGTCACAGAGAATGTCTAGAAAACTCTTCCATAGAAGTCCCTTCCTGTCTATAATGTCTATGGTCCATGTGGCTGCTATCTCCAAATGCAGTTAACAACAGCTCAGGCAAGATGGTTGCCCCATAATCATGCTCAGGAGTAAAAATTGTCTACAAAAAGAGGATATGTGTTGCCTATCTGGATTTAATTGCCCAAAACAGTATTGGTGCAAAATTCCCTTTAAAAAATAAAACTAGAAACATTTAGGAATAGCATTTAAACTTTTGTAAATTTTTCGATAACTAAAACAACCAATGCCATTTTACACCATGTGCAAACTATAACTCTGGTAGCTGTGAGATTAGCCAGATTGTTCATGCATCCATGGTCGCTTTTCCTGTGGATGATAGACAGACAATGGACCTCTCAGTATAATTACTATATAACTATTCTGATAGGTTAATCAGAGATGGGTACAGTAAATCAGACTGGGAGCCCATTGGGGATGGAAAGTGATGTGATAGACAAGCTCTGTACAGTGCTGCAGAATATATTGCCACAATATAAGCAAAAAAAACTATTCATCTTAAGTGTTCTCCTTGATCCACTCTTGTCTGAAGCTGTGTAGAGACAAAAAAAAACATTAAAGAGCAGGAAAGGAATAATATATCATGTAGCCACAAAAATATCCAAATACAACACACAGATACACACAGGGATGGAATGGGAACTTAAAGTGGCCCTGGAAAAAATACTAAGAGTGGACCCATTTTGTAGTCGGGTCCAAATTGATGGAAGGCAGAGCCAGCAATACCATATTATGGCACATTATACCACCCCAACAGAGCCAAATACCACAGTTCATCATAAAATACTGCCAGCAGCACAAAATACATCCCCAAAAACTTCAACTAGCTGGCTATGTGGAGGGCTCAGGTGGCCCCCTGGGCATTGGCCCACCGTGAAATTTCCCTGTAAGGTCTATGGCCATTCCATCACAGGGTACACATGCAGTCAAAGTATATACTGCTCCCTGCCCGTTTTCTCTCCATAACATTGAAACAATACTTTTCACAAATACCTCAGCTACACCCTTTGGCACCTTCTTTAAAAACCATCACCAACCTTCTTTTACCATAGATCTGAAGTAAAATATGCTGCATTCACATCCATCAAACTATGTAGTGTTTGGCCATGATTTATTGCATGGTCAACAGTTTCATTATTTCAGATGTGGCTTATAAGGGTTGAATGTGAATATAAAAAATTTCTTTTAACCCTCAGTCCCATTCACCTTAGGCTACATTCATATGACCAGTGTGTTTTGCAGATCCGCATATTGCGGATCCGCAAAACACTGATACCGGCCCATGTGCGTTCCGCAATTTGTGAACTACACACGTGGGGCCGCGGTACGGAGCAAAGGATGCGGACAGGACACGGTGTGCTGTCCGCATCTTTTGCGGCCCCATAGTAATGAGTGGGTCCCGATCTGAGCCACAAAATATGACGTCTGAATGTAGCCTTAAGGGGCTGAGCTTCAATATCAAACTCTACTCATGAACAAGAGTGGAGCAGCCATAGTTTTCTCATTTTATACAAACCCTTTCAATTGTCCCCAAGTGTGCACTACATATATAAAGCACGTGTGACCTTTTGGTCTCCAATAATCTGTGGCTACCATGAGCCCTATAAAATGGGGCTAACACACCATCTCATCTCTACTGAGATAATCCAGTGTCATTGCATCACAATACTTTCACAAGATCCACATACATTTGTGCACTTTTGGTTATTTGGTGCACTTCTGGTAAAAATATATATATGTATATGATGGAAACCTGTCATCTAAATGGTACTTTATTTTCTGGTAACATTAGCCTAGGCTGAACACACGTCATTTATTTCCAAGGGTGATCATTAACTCTATGTAATCTTTGGCTATCTCTGATGCTGTGTAA
The DNA here is from genome assembly GCA_900303285.1 of Rhinella marina. Classification (NCBI taxonomy): domain Eukaryota; kingdom Metazoa; phylum Chordata; class Amphibia; order Anura; family Bufonidae; genus Rhinella; species Rhinella marina. The sequence continues at coordinate 113,194 of ONZH01016607.1, forward strand.
CTTGAGTTCTAATAGCCACCTACCAAACACAAGGTAAATTAAAAGGGTTTGGTTAAATTTAGTTCTCAGAATATGGTTCTTAGTGACTATTTCTCTTGCTTGCACTCTTTCTCATACAAGCTTGATTTAAAAAGCATAATCCAGGCTCTATCTTAGTATCCACTTCTGAGGATTATATACTCATTGTATCAAGTCAGCAGATTAAGTTTTATCTGGAGAATTGCATTTTGTGTCATGCTTGACACACCACTGTACATTGAATGCTTTTGATAGGTGAACAATAAGGCCCCATGCCAGGGGCGGATTGGCCATAGACCTTACAGGGAAATTTCCAGATGAGCCAATGCCCAGGGTGCCGTCTGAGCCCTCCTCACGGCCATCCAGGGGTAGTTTTTGGAGATGTATTTTGTGATGGACTGTGGTATTTGGCGGTCTTGGGGTGCTATAATGTGCCACAATATGGTATTGGTGGCCCTGCCTTCCATCAGTTGGACACTTTTAGTATTTTTTCCAGGGCCATTTTAAGTTCCCAATCCCCCCCCCCTGCCCCATGCAAACAACCTCCATGTTTTGCAGAACCAGAATAAGGCACTCATAGTGGTGTAGGGATTTATACTGTATCACTGTACATGCATTAGCCAGTCAGGGAGGGGCTTTGGAAGGAAGGATGGGAGTGGCAGTAGTGTGAGGATGGTCGTGTTATGGTAATGGCTGCCCTGCTCCTGTGCTCCCTGGAGCCAACCACACTGAAGAGGAGGTATACCTCTTCCCTGAGGCAGACCCTGGTTGCCGGGTGCAAAGACAGGGGACCACATGATTTGAGGCAAGGTGGTGCAGTTCAAAATATATCAGAAGTCTTTACTGAAGAGCAAGTTATCAATAATCACCCACGCAAAATGGAGACAAAAATGTGAAACAGTTCTAAAAGGTTTCAGGCTGAATCAAAGGGATTATATCCAGGTCTCTTATAAGATGGTCTTTCTTGTATCAGACTTTTCTACACTACAATACAGCCTGGGGGTGCAATTCTCACAAAACCTGTAAGACACAAACACAATGTGTCACACCAGTATGACTGGGGCCGGAAGCCTGTTTGCCTAGCTAATGGAGGCTATGAAGTCCAAGAGCCATAAACGTGCTACCATCACAGACGTCTTCAACACACTTTCCTTTTTGGTTGCTCACCCTTCTCAATAGTTCTTTTATACTCTCAATCTCATGGGTTCTCTGAAGTATTCCCTGGGTCCCCAAATGCTGACTATGACTGCCATAATTCAGTTCCTGTAAGGCTACTTTCAAACATGCGGCACAGAAATCCAGCAGGCCGTTCTAGGAGAAAACAGCCTATTGGAGTTCTCTGGATCCGGCTTAACCATATAGTGTCACTTGCCCACCAGACCCCCATTGACTATAATGCGATCTGTCTATTCCTCGGCATGAATGTCAGGATTCAGCCAGACAAAAATGGTTGCTTGCAGCAATAACAGAAATATTCTTAGACAAAATGTTATACTAACAAGATACAAGAGAATGATCTAGTTAAAGTAAGAACAAGCAATCTCTTTCTCAGTGAAACATTTACAGCTTGAGTACACCTGAAGCAGACAATGATTAGTTAGAAATATGGTCATCAGCCCACATCATGACAGTGTGTAATATTGGAGTAGAATGAATAGTTAGAGCTAGCATACCACACACAGCCTACCTGTGAGGCACAGTGCTGGAGTTATTATAACTCTATGTAATTACATGAATTATACTGAGGAAACAGCTGTCAACGCAGTCAGACAAATCCACAGCCATGTATGACTTATCTTGCCTCTATATCAAACCTCCTTCTTATGTGAGCTTATCTTATACCTGTTACCACAAAAAGTTTTATATGCATCTACTGTATGTAGACATATGGGCACATGTTTGTAGTAGGAGATCCCTTGGTTCATCATATTTTAGTCTGTAAATGTAAATATTAATTGTATTTGCATCTGTTAATTCTGTGCGGGCATCATAGAAATCACGGCACATATGGACATCCATACCCAAGAGGCGTATCATAAGGATGTGAACTGGAAGTGTAATAGTCTATAGTATATTATATCTGCACCAGCAAGAGATTACTTAAAGGAAGCCTCGGTAGCTACCATGGGATTCTCTTTAATATGGTGTCCAACTCAGGTTTTACTTTATCTTTATTGACCATGGGTAGTATGATCCTATGCACGTCTGCCCTATCCACATCCCCCAGATAGTTGGCAAACACACATACTTAACAATACCAGCACCAGGACAGGAGAACTAAGATTACAGTAGGATTTGAATAGATAATGACAGCTAATTGTGCAATTGCTTCTCAGGTAGTGAGACATTCATATTGCATTTATTTATTTATTTTTGAGAGAAAATAAATAAAATGTTGATTTAGCCCCAGAGTTTTAATTTTCACAAGGGGTAACATGAAAAATACAGCTTTTCTCTTGAAGACGGCAGCACACCATATATCCTTGTATAGTGCTGTATGGGCACATGGCAGGGCTCAGAAGGATAAGAGCACAATTTGGCTTTTGGAGGTCCGATTTCTCTGGAATAGTTTTCAGGTGCCATGATGCATTTGAGGACACTCTTACAGTAAAACCCCCCTTCCCAAAAACTTCACCCCTCAAGGAATTGATTGAGGGATGTAGTGAGTGCTTTGACCCAACAGACGTTTCATAGAATTTAGAAAGACTTGGCTGTGAAAATGAAAAATATATTTTTTTCAAATAAAATGTTGGTTAGTCCTTGTTCACACGTTAGTTATTTGATCAGTTATTTCCATCAGTTATTGTGAGCCAAAAACAGGAGTGGAGGCTACACAGAGATAAGGTATAATGAAAAGATTTGCACCTGTTCTGTGTTTTTGACCCGCACCTGGTTTTGGCTCGCAATAACTGATGGAAATAACTGATTAAAAAACTGAGGTGTGAACACCTAAGAATTTTCATTTTCATAAGTGGTAACAATAAAAAAAGCCCTCAAAATTTCTCCTGAATACAATAACACCCCAAACGTGCTGTTTGGTCACACTGTAGGGTTCATAAATGAAAAGCACCATGAGTCTGCCAGTGATTTATATAGCACTGGCAGACTGCTGAGATTCTGAGTTTAAATTAAAAAAAAAAGAAACTCCCAAGAAGTGATCCCATTTTAGAAAGTACACCCCTCACAGTATTCACCAAGGGGTGTAGTGAGAATTTTGACCTGTGAATGCTATAATCTCTTTTGTATCTGTTTTATGCTTCTATTACATAGTCATAGTGCTTACTGATGACATGAAATATCCATTTAAGCTCCAGTGTAGGCCTCATTATCATCTGTTTGAGGACTATAAGAGCTGTTTTTTACATGCCAACTATATAAAACAAGACTGATAGCAATATAGACATGACCAGCTGTGACAAGAAAAGTGGAAATGGGTAAAGCTTACATCCAGGGGCGGATTGGCCATAGACCTTACAGGGAAATTTCCCGGTGGGCTGATGCCCATAGGGCTGCCTGGGCCCTCCTCACAGCCGGTCAGTGGAAGTTTTTTGGCTCTATTTTGTGATGGACTGTGGTATTTGGCTCTGTTGGGGTGGTATAATGTGCCACAATGTGGTATTGCTGGCCCTGACTTCCATCAATTTGGGCCCAACTACAAAACGGGGCCACTTTTGGTATTTTTTCCAGGGCCACTTTAAGTTCCCATTCCACCCCTGCTTACATCAGCCTCGGTGTCAGAGATTTTGACTTCCATTTATCCTCTTAGGCTACTTTCACACTAGCGTTTTTGAATTCCGGTATTGAGCTCCGTCATAGGGGCTCAATACCGGAATAAAACGCTTCAGTTTTGTCCCCATTCATTGTCAATGGGGACAAAACTGAACTGAAGACAACGGAATGCTCCTGAAAGCATTCCGTTCCGTCTTCAGACCGAAGAACAAACCGCAGCATGCTGCGGTTTGCTCTCCGGTCCGGGCATCCGCACCAAGACGGATCCGGAATGACTCCCAATGCAAGTCAATGGGGACGGATCCATTTGGTGTGACACACTAGTAAACAGATCCGACCTCCATTGACTTTCAATGGAGTTAATTCCGGATCCGTTTAAAAGATGTTAAAGATAATACAACCGGATCCGTTCATTACGGATCCACAAGGTTGTATTATCACTACGGATCGGGCGGGCCCCTTCACCCGCCGGATCCGTAGTAAAGCTAGTGTGAAAGTAGCCTTAGGCCTCTTTCACACTAGTGGCAGTCCAGATCCGGCAGGTGAAGGGTGCCGTCGGATCCGGACTGCCACAGGGACATGTGTGGGGCCGGCCCCACACATGTCACACAGTACCATATACAGACATACACACACATACACATACACACAAACACATACAGTCATGGCCAAAAGTTTTGAGAATGACACAAATATTATATTTTCACATGATCTGCTGCCCTCTGGTTTTTATGTGTGTTTGTCAGATGTTTTTATCACATACAGAAATATAATTGCAATCATATTATGAGTAACAAAAGCTTATATTGACAGTTAGAATGAGTTAATGCAGCTAGTCAATATTTGCAGTGTTGACCCTTCTTCAGGACCTCTGCAATTCTCCCTGGCATGCTCTCAATCAACTTCTGGACCAAATCCTGACTGATAGCAGTCCATTCTTGCACAATCAATGCTTGCATTTTGTCAGAATTTGTAGGTTTTTGTTTGTCCACCCGTCTCTTGATGATTGACCACAAGTTCTCAATGGGATTAAGATCTGGGGAGTTTCCAGGCCATGGACCCAAAATCTCTATGTTTTGTTCCCTGAGCCATTTAGTTATCACCTTTGCTTTATGGCAAGGTGCTCCATCATGCTGGAAAAGGCATTGTTGATCGCCAAACTGCTCTTGGACGGTTGGGAGAAGTTGCTCTCGGAGGACATTCTGGTACCATTCTTTATTCATGGCTATGTTTTTAGGCAAGACCGTGAGAGAGCCGATTCCCTTGACTGAGAAGCAACCCCACACATGAATGGTTTCAGGATGCTTTACAGTTGGCATGAGACAAGACTGGTGGTAGCGCTCACCTTGTCTTCTCCAAATAAGCTGTTTTTCAGATGTCCCAAACAAACGAAAAGGGGATTCATCAGAGAAAATGACTTTACCCCAGTCCTCAGCAGTCCACTCCCTGTACCTTTTGCAGAATATCAGTCTGTCCCTGATGTTTTTTCTGGAGAGAAGTGGCTTCTTTGCTGCCCTCCTTGAGACCAGGCCTTGCTCCAAGAGTCTCCGCCTCACAGTGCGGGCAGATGCACTCACACCTGCCTGCTGCCATTCCTGAGCAAGCTCTGCACTGCTGGTAGCCCGATCCCGCAGCTGAAACACTTTTAAGAGACATTCCTGGCCCTTGCTGGTCTTTCTTGGGCGCCCTGGAGCCTTTTTGGCAACAATGGAACCTCTCTCCTTGAAGTTCTTGATGATGCGATAGATTGTTGACTGAGGTGCAATCTTTCTAGCTGCGATACTCTTCCCTGTTAGGCCATTTTTGTGCAGTGCAATGATGACTGCACGTGTTTCTTTAGCGATAACCATGGTTAACAGAAGAGAAACAATGATGCCAAGCACCAGCCTCCTTTTAAAGTGTCCAGTGGTGTCATTCTTACTTAATCATGACAGATTGATCTCCAGCCCTGTCCTCATCAACACCCACACCTGTGTTAATGGAGCAATCACTGAAACGATGTCAGCTGTTCCTTTTAAGGCAGGGCTGCAATGATGTTGAAATGTGTTTTGGGGGATAAAGTTCATTTTCTAGGCAAATATTGACTTTGCAAGTAATTGCTGTTAAGCTGATCACTCTTCATAACATTCTGGAATATATGCAAATTGCCATTATAAAAACTGAAGCAGTAGACTTTGTAAAAATTAATATTTGTATCATTCTCAAAACTTTTGGCCATGACTGTACATACTTACATACTCCAGGCAGGCCGCACGTCTTCACGCCCAGGAGGCGCGCAGCTATGACGATTCCCCACAGCGCCCTCTGCTGGGCGCAGTAGGGAATCGTCATAGCGGCGCGCCTCCTGGGCATGAAGACGTGCGGCCTGCCTGCCTGGAGTATGTAAGTATGTATGTGTTTGTGTGTATGTGTATGTGTGTGTATGTCTGTATGTATGTCTGTATGTGTAGGTGACGGATCCATCCTGAATTCCATTGAAAGTCAATGGAGGGCGGATCCGTTTACCATTGTGATCACACCAGACGGATCCGTCCCCATTGACTTGCATTGGGGGTCATTCCAGATCCTTCTTGGTGCGGATGCCTGGACCGGAGAGAAAACCGCAGCATGCTGCGGTTTGTTCTCCGGTCTGAAGACGGAACGGAATGCTTTCAGGAGCATTCCGTTGTCTTCAGTTCAGTTTTGTCCCCATTGACAATGAATGGGGACAAAACTGAAGCGCTTTTTTCCGGTATTGAGCCCCTATGACGGAACTCAATACCGGAATTTAAAAACGCTAGTGTGAAAGTAGCCTTAGTCTTCATCTATCATAAAGATCTGTACAGTGCTCCCTCAGGAAACAATGTTTTCAACATACAATGGTCTTTTCTGGGCCATCGTAAGTTGAAACCAGACTCAACATACAATGCATCAGATCCAACCAATCAAGGACACTTGTCTGGTAACATAGCTGGATTAGATGCTAGTTACCAGCTATTCCTGACTGTTATATGTAAGGATTTGTTTTATCAGTCTTAAGGACCCTTGACACCGGCCAAAAATCCAGCAGATAATCGCTAATCGATAATCGCATTCATAAAAACTCACGTTAGCGATTATCTGGCGGTGTAAATGTACCGCTAATTACCCGCTGAGTGAGCAAAATGCTCCTTCATCAGGTAATAGATCATTTGTGCGGTCACAAAATTATTGTTTGCCAGTAGTAGATCGTGCTGTGTAAACAGCATCTGCTGCCGGCAAACAATTAGTCAGTATGGGGACGAGCAATGGCATTAGCAATCGCTTTTCCCCATATTGTGGAGAAGATCGCTGCACATAAATGCAGCAGTCTCCTCCACCAGTGAGCAGGTGATTGTTGGGAAGGAACGGTTCCTTGCTGACAATCTGCTGCTTTATAGTTCTGTTTAAAGGGACCTTGAGTTTTCTGCTTATTTTTCTTAAATCTTCATTTTCTCTTATCTTTTATGACATTTTGGGGCTTTGGAACCGATTACTCAGGTTACAATGATTTCAACCTACAATGGTCGTCCTGGAACCAATTATTATTGTAACTTGACAGACCACTGTACTAGCCACTAAGATCCTTAGACATGTAAAGTGTGGGTGGCGAACTTTACAGGTTCTTTGGATGGTGCAGAAATAAGGAAATGACATACATTTTTGCAGTACACAGAAACTTTACTGTACATACAGTATATACATGTCTATAGGAGGACATGGTACATGGAAATGCTGCCTCCAGTATAATCGCATACACATAAGATTATAGCTGCAAATCACTCAACATGTGGGTGCATACTCTTGGTGGCTCCAGTCTCTGAAAGGCACAGTATGCATAAAGCTTCTCATTCTCACGCAAACTTTTTGTTGCATTATGTACACTAGAGATTTTTTTTTTTAGATTCCCATGTAAAAGAGGTGACCTTATCTTTGGAAGATGGGCCCAAATAGACCTGATAAAAATTGTGCACACGGTGCCTCAAATTTTCATATACAGTAAGCACAGAAGTAATGAAATTTAGAACAATCCATGTTTTTAATGTTTGCATACAGTATGTCTTTATGTATGGAACAGTGTGCTGCTATATGTAGTGTTTGTTGATCCAGGGGTGATGTTATGACCTTCAGGCCTCAAGTGCCTTATCCTTACTTTGCTGTAGTCGTTCATTTGGAGGCATCCTCAGTGGCACTATTGTGGGGAGAGAGACCCCCTCTTCACCCTTGTATACTCTGCAAGCCACCTTTCTTAGCTTGCACCTCTTCAGGTTACCGCAGCCACGATGATTGCTGCTCCATGTCCATGAAAAGGATCTTGCTTCTGGCATGGACCATACCCTTCTTTGCTAGGTCTGGTCTGCTGTCCTATTTTTGTGCACCCCTGACACGGTGCATGGATATGGCTTCCAAGTATGTGCCTGTGCACAGTGTTACTGTGCTAATTAAGTAGCATAAGTGTACAGTAGGAGGGAAACTAACTCTCCTACTGCAGGCTCTGTGCTTTGCTCACCAGCTGCAGCAGCCACCGTGGCAGATCTTTATTCAGCCCTCATCTAATACAAAGGGATGAGAGTAAACCACATGGCTCATGCCACACTCCAAAAAAGCAACTATTGGAAACTTTTGTAGAGCACCTCCTACTATACTTACAAGTGGTAACATGCTGGCCAGCATTGCCGTTCACATGTTTCCAGTCTCAGCACCTCCTACTGTTCCTTGTCACCTCCCCAAAATGGGAGAGGCGCTGGCCGTGTCAGTGCTTTACTTAGCAAAGGGGACAGAAATTACAGGGGTCACACTGCTTCTTAACTTTCGAAGGGGAAACCTTCTTATAGAAGCACTCCTACAAATATTTTTATTTTCTGTTCTATTAAAAAGGTACATGATGTAAACTGTAGTGAAGGTAAAACTCTTACTGGTGGCTGTATTTCTGAGTAATCCACTCCTTTCTGGTCATCAGCTGTGTCATGTGACCAACACGCTAACTCTCTAACTAACACAAATTATTATGTGTAGACAGGAAGTCAGAATTCCTCTATTAATTCACATGAGACTGACATTGAGGCTTTCACAGAAATTAATACAGAAACTGACTTCAAAGCTGAGGACCTGAAGGGCATTGATAACTCACAATTACGTTCACTGGTAAAAATCTTACCTTCACTGCAATTTACATTATGTATCTATCTAATGGGCCAAAGAATAACATTTTTGTTTTGGTCTATCCTGTTAGTTAAAAAAAAATAAAAACAGTGCCAGAACATCCATTTTTTGTTACCTTGTCTAACAAAAAGTGTAATATTGAGCAAATCATATGTACCCTCAAAATAGTACCAATAAAACTGGCACCTTATCCTGTAGTTTCCAAAATAGGGTTATGTTTTGGGAGTTTCTAATGTAGAATTGCATCAGGGGGTCTTCTAAAGCGACATGGCAACTTCAAATTATCCCAGTGAAATCTGCCACCACCCTGAACTCCAAGCATAGTGCCATCTAAGGCAAGAGAATCAACTCATCTCCTCTGGAAGAGGATCAACATCAACTGCTCACAACTGTATCTGGTTTACTAGCCTGGTTAATTTAGGGAGAAGTTTTTGATTGGTTAGCATTCCTTTAAAGGGAGCTTTTTCAGTGGTTATTTGTGGCATATAGTGATAGTTCTGTGCAGATTCTTGTATCATAGTCCAGTCTACTGGTATTGTATCAGTGTATCCTGGGACCTGTGTGTCTACTGTCTTTCATTGCAGTTAGCACAGCAATTGTTTTTGTTGTAGATTCTGTTGCTGCAGTTTTGCAGTGCAGTAATTTATCATTTTTACATGTTTTAAATTATATTTTTGGGAAACTACCACATCACAAAACCAATTAATTTGCTGTAAAAATGCATTCAGTTTTTACAGTGTGCTTTTCAACCACAACTTATTCACAATATGTAAAGCCAACTTAACTATCTATGTATTTTGACACAGTTCTTATATTTCCCCAGAAAAAGTAAAAGGCTATGAACATTACAAGGGATTGTCTGGTAACATCATTTGGTAATCCTGTTGCTATAACATTTATGTACTTAAAATCAAAGTGTTAACTTATTAATATATTTATTTGATGCTTTGGATGAAACATTTGGAAAGCAAATTACTCATTTAAGTCTGTTAACATGCAGCCAACCTCATTATATGAAAGTGAATTCACTGACTGCATATATTTCCTAATGCAGTGGTTACTTCATTTACCTAAGATTACAGTGTTAATTATTTGTTACGACTCGCTTTGCTAACAGATTAGCCATGGCTTGATAGCTTGGCTTAAGGAAACCTATTTTACATGACAGCAGTTCACAAGTGTCAGCCATGTATATACATGCTAATACATTCAGATATAGAGAGAGCATTTACATTTTAATTTAGGGAGTAAATTACCCCAAAGCCTAAAAACAAGCATAAATCTATCTATCTATCTATCTATCTATCTATCTATCTATCTATCTATCTATCTTTTTTGATATATAAATATAATTCTTTTTTATTTTTCATTATTACTTAACCAAAGAGCTGAATGCACCTGCACCCTCATTCCTCGTTTTACAGAAATTACTTGCATGACTTCAAACATGGATATTAGATCAAGTTTTTTTTATCGACCCCCATAATCCTGCCTTTGATGTCAGTAGTCTCTTACAATGGTTACAAAGAGCTGTGAAAAGAGGCCATGTTAATTTATATACATAAGCACTGCTGTTCCAATTTGCCAATATCACATTTCTATTGTTGACTACTTTGCATGTTAAAAGAAAGCTTACACTGAATTAAGAGTGGTGTCTCTGAACAGATAATAGACATTTACAAGTTGTGTGTTCTAGAGAAACAAATTGAGGGGGTCACATAATACATATTCACACTTGTTAATGCCTCATGTTTCAGTTTGATGTTCTATGAACGATTTTGTAATAACTCAATCAGGGCTCATTAAATAACATTGAGTTGATGGCAAAAATATAGCATATACCAAATCAACCGGCCAGCTATTGGTTATTCAGCTTAAAGGCCCCACACAATGTTACAAATTCTTAAAGATGTTTTCCAGGATTACTATGTTTTTTTTTTAATAGATATGATATTGCAGTTGGTTATTTCGTGTACATCTTCCCCATGATTTTTCAATTTGGTCTCTCCTGACCCGTTTTCACCATGGAAACAATCATTCTGGTTTATTACATCCTGTGTGTAGCACTTCCTGTTGCTGGATCCAACCAAACCCATGATGCACTTTTCCTTTTTCTGCCACAGCTCCAGCGCAGCCCATAACAATGCCCAAATAGTTTATATCTCCTCCCACCCAGAAAGTTATATATACACTCCCCTATTACTGCCCCTGTTGCTGGTTTGACATGCCCATGGACATACCATAATATTACAGCAAGGGTGACTAAATTCTGGTTGCAGGGTGTGCGACCATGACATGAGCCAAAGGAAGGAGGTGGGCCCAAAGCGCTTCACAGCTCTGCGCTGTCTTCATGTCTTTACTTTCCACACTGCTACAAGCACTGTCTGGAGGGCCAATGGAGAGTGAAGGCATGATGCGCTCACCACGTGGTGAGCGCAGTGACGTCATCGCAGGTCCTTTTGCAGGTTCTGCAGAAAAAAAGAGGATACTGGCTGCGCGATCAAGTGGATGAGGTGAGTTTTTTCTAATTTTTATTATTTTTAACCCCTCAATGGCCATTTTATTTAGCATTCTGTCCTAAGAATGCTATTATTTTCCATTATACCCATGTTATAGTGGAAAATAATACAATCACCTGAACACCGAACCCCAACTTCAGTGAAAAAGTCCGGGTTAGGATCCGGGTACCTGAACTCGCAAAGTTCGGTACGAACCCGAACTTTGCAGTTCGGGTTCACTCAACCCTAATTTTAACTAAGGACAATTATCAGCAAAGCATAGTGAAGTAATTTGTAGAGAAGGACAAAAGCCATAAAAGTTCATTCACATGGAAGGATAGCACCATAAGATTTGACCTTAGCAAAATAACAAGTTCATGCTTGTCATGCCTTAAAGGGGTTGTCTCATCTCAGACAATGGGGGAATATCACTAGGATATGCCCCCATTGTCTAATAGGTGCAGGTCCCACCGAAGGGACCCGCACCTATATTGGGAACAGAGCCCCGCAAAGTGGTGGCTGGAGGACTCCGTTCCAGCCACCACCAAGTGCTCTCCACATAGAAGTGAATTGGAGTGCACCGCACATGACCAGCCACTGCTCCCATTAACTTCTATTAACCTGATGGAAATAGCCGAGCCAGCACTTGGCTATTTTCAGCGGCACCATAGAAAGAAAATGAATGCACCATTGCACCAAGCAACCAATGAGAGGAAGAGCACACATAACTATATGTAACACCTAAAAAAGGTCACTACTGCCTAGATAAATGTTACTCCCAAGATAAAATAGAAGCCATGCACATCTGCATATTCATTTATCACAGCTTGCAGGATGTTTTGTATCTTTTTCTGTGATTTTTGATTAGTTTGTAGTATACTCTTGAAGGAGTAGCACCTTCAAGTGTGAATTTGCTTCTATTTTATCTTGGGATAGCACTTTTGCCCTGCCTATCCCACAGGTGGTACATATAGGTGTGCTTGCTCCTCCTCTCATTGGTTGCTGGATCCACATAGAGGTAACTAGGAGCAGCACACTATATATGCAGGGTCTGCTATCCTGAACGTAGATGCCCAATGGCATAGGTGGGTTTAGAGTAGGTCCTGCCTGACAGAGACCACCTTGGTGCTGGTAGGCAGGCACAGATGTGTTTTGATGAAAATATATTGGCTGAGAGTCTCAGATTTTATCATATCAGAGTGAGGGCTTTGTCTATATATAATGTTTGCATCTATTATGTTATTGCCTTATTTTCTGTGATTTTTCTTTTCTAAATGTAGCCATGCACATCCGCATATTCATTGATCACATTGTGCAGGATGTTTTGTATCTTTTTCTGTGATTTTTGATTAGGACAAAACAGCATATCCAATCATCCTCCTCACCCAGACTTAATGTGGCATTGCTGGTATGTTTAGGTTTTTAGTTAGCATTGCAGGATAAATATTTATGTATATCGATATGTTGTACTTAATGTAACCTGTATTACATGCAAATCTTTATGTTTGAATAGCTTTGTACAGTAATGTATTATAGCCTATTGTCACGTGCTGATCTACAGTTGTAAACACATTTTTTCTTGTTCCTCAGTTTCACCCTATCCTTATAATAAACTTTTAAGTGGATGTTACTACTGAATTAATGAGTTGGTAGGAGGGAGTTTAACTGTCTGTCAACTAACGCTAACGGAATTGGAAAAAATATTACCTTCACTACAATTTACATCATGTACCTTTATAATGGGCCACAGAATAACATTTTTTATGGCAGTGCTTCATGACTGAATCTCTTTTTTTCATTTTTTATTCCTTGTCTTTTTGGATCCATGACTTTTTTATTTTTCTGTTCACATAGCCATATGAGGGTTTGTTTTTTGTGGGACAAGTTGTTCTTTCTAATGTCATCATTTATTACTGCACATGAAAAAGTGGGCAGCTGCAAAAAATTCCAAATGTGATGGAATTGGAAAATACTATTCTGCCATAGGTTTATGGGATCCGGTTTAATATCAGTTTCCCTCTGGAGTTTTCTGTACAATGCCAGATGGAAACTGAGCCAGACAGAGCAAAACATATGTGAAGGAGTCCTTATAAGCCCTGCACATATGAGCGGCATGGCTCCTGGTGGACCAGAAACATAGCTCCCAACCGTCCCGGATCCAGCGGGACAGTCCCGGATTGCAGTGGCTGTCCCGCTGTCCCAGTACGGGGGAGGTATGTCCCGGCTTCTGGCAGCTGTCCCTGTGTCCGTAGTTGCCTGCATTGTGATGAAGCAGAGAGCCGGCATCGGCTCACTGCTTCATCAATCATCCCTCCGTACCTCCTGCCGATCTCCATATCTCTGGTCTGGGTGGGGGGCGGGCCGGCAGTCCGCCTTGGCCCCGCCCCCTCCAGACTAAACCAGCCGATGTCCTGCCGGTGATGCTGCTAGGAAGAAGGTAAGTATGCAGTGTTTATTTTTTTAACTTTCTGTGGGGGAAATAATATTACTGGGGGCACAAAATTACTGTGAGGCACAATGTGGGCATATTACAGGGGGGCACAGCTGGGCATATTACAGGGGGCCACAATGCAGGTATATTACTGGGGGGCACAATGTGGGCATATTACAGGGGGGCACAATGTGGCCATATTATTGGGGGCACAAAATTACTGGGAGGCACAGCTGGGCATATTACAGGGGGCTACAATGTGGGCATATTACGGGGGGGCACAATGTGGGCATATTACAGGGGTGCACAATGTGGCCAGATTACTGGGGGCACAAAATTACTGGGAGGCACAATGTGGGCATATTACAGGGGGGCACAGCTGGGCATATTACTGGGGGGTACAATGTGGGCATATTACAGGGGGCACTATGTGGGCATATTACTGGGGGCACAGCTGGGCATATTACTGGGGGCAAATAACGGCATATTACTGGGGGCACATAACAGGGCATATTGCTGAGGGCACAGCTGGGCATATTAATGGGGGGCACATAACTGGGGAATAATTACTATGTGGGGCAGTAAGGGGACTGGGTGGGATTAGGTGTATAGTTATGTTTTGGCGGAGTTAGAGGCCTGGCCTAGTGCAGAAAAAATTTGCCCTCTTGTTTGCTTACAAAGTTGGGAGGTATGCAGAAATGGTTGGGACCTGTTCTTGGTCACCAGATCACTGTCAATGGCCTCAGCAGTCATGTGTGCAAACAGTGAGACTCAGCAGTGACATGTTGTTCTTGCACACATGAACTCTGAGGCCAGTGAATGGCTGCAACGGTGTGGTGACAAGAATGGGTCACTGTCACTTGCAGTCTAATGAGGACCTCCAGGAGCAAGAGCACTGGAACAAATGGTGTTTTAAAGTTCACTTTAAAAGGTGAGTAAGGTTTATTTTTCATTTATAACAATTTCATGTCCGCCTCTGAAATATTAATTATACCAGAAAACCTCCTTTAAATGTAAAGCATTTTACTTAAAGTTTTTATATACTTTTTTGGGCAATTTCAGCACCTGGTAGCACAGCAGCATCTGTACAAGTTTATGGTACAAAGTTTGTTTCACAGGAGCCTCAGGTAGGCATATTTATCATCAGATAAGTAAATCTCCTCCTAACTCTATGTATTAGGCATGTCATTTTCATTTGAATATTTGCTCAAAGCCATGTATGCTATACAGTATAACTGTCCTCTCCTACCGTTTGCAATGTTCTTACTGGAGAATGATACAACTAAATGTAATTTGTCATGTAAAATATTAAAACTATAATGCGTTCTGTGTGTTATTGTTAGTTGTGCCATACCATAACATCTTGGGTTACTGATGACAAAGGAGATTTTAATTTTAGACAAAGAAAGTTATGAGAAAAGATGTGGTAAGCTTCAAGACTCACCAGAGGAGACTGGCTGCCTAGTCCCTTGGCAGACCTCTTGGCTGTCAGCCATGATAGATGACATTGTGTGAATGTGGCTGACTCAAGAAGAACCATAGTATGCAATTAAAACTCACAGAAATTCTTAGATTAACATATTTATAATTACCCCAGTCATCACTGATATATGCATATGTGCTGTGGATATCAGTTTTAACACTCATACATGCCATTCTAGACTGTCCAGTTCTCAAGTGAGGCAAATACTTATAGTCTAGTTGGGTGAAAAATGAATACATCAGTCGGCAATAAAATTAAAACCAAGTGCCTGTTAGTCCCCTTGTGCCACCATTAAAGCTCTGACCTATCAAATCATACACTGCACAAGACCTTTGACAATAGCAGTAGTCCTGTAAATTACACGGTGGAACATCAAAAGATGGGAATTGTTTTTCTAGCACATCCCACAGATGTTTAATCAGACAGAGAGTTGGGTAATTTGGAAGCCAAGTAAACATCTCTTGAACTATTCGTCATGTTCCTCAAATTTTTCCTGAACAACTACAAATTTTGTAATGAAATAAGCCACTGTAGAATACCACTGACATAAAGGAATATATTTGGTTTACAAAAGTGATACTCAGGGTACAGTAACATCCACATATAACTCAAGGTTTGACATCAGAACATTGCTCAGAGCAGCAAGCTGCCTTGACTAGCTTGCCTTCTTCCCATAATGTTGCAATCTCTTCCCTAGGTAAGCAAGCTTAAAGGGTTTCTGTCACCAGATCTGGGCATATTAAACAGGATGACATTTGCAATGTGCAAATGTCACCTGATGCCCAATCTGGTATTGTTTTTTACATCGGTGCCGCCGTTTTTGTGAAAAAAGCATTTTTATATTATGCAAATTAGGCTTAATAGGTGCAAGGGGCGGTTACCCTGCACCTAGTAAGCGCCGTTTCCCTACCTCCTGGCACGCCTCCATAGTCTTGATTGACAGGGCCAGGCAGCTTGTTCGCTCTTCTGCCGGCCCTGTCCTCGCTACAAATCCCGCGCCTGCGCCGTGCGGAAGAAAATCGGCACAGGCGCAGTGAGTGGCGCTGGCCGCCGGGCTCCCGGCTACCTCACTGCGCCTGCGCCGATGATGCCGGGTGTACTCTGACGTCATTGGCGCAGGCGCAGTGAGGTAGCCGGGAGCCCGGCGGCCAGCGGCACCCACTGCGCCTGCGCCGATTTTCTTCCGCACGGCGCAGGCTCGGGATTTGTAGCGAGGACAGGGCCGGCAGAAGAGCGAACAAGCTGCCTGGCCCTGTCAATCAAGACTATGGAGGCGTGCCAGGAGGTAGGGAAACGGCGCTTACTAGGTGCAGGGTAACCGCCCCTTGCACCTAGTAAGCCTAATTTGCATAATATAAAAATGCTTTTTTCACAAAAACGGGGGCACCGATGTAAAAAACAATACCAGATTGGGCATCAGGTGACATTTGCACATTGCAAATGTCATCCTGTTTAATATGCCCAGATCTGGTGACAGAAACCCTTTAAATAAAAGAAAATGTTATTCATCATACCGCCGCAGTGCACCTTTATCAGTGATTGTTAGATCACAAAGTAACAGAAGGAGGAGAGAGGGGAGGGGTTAATTTCATTCTCCAACCTCCTCTTGCTATGGATGCAATGCTCTTAGCCAGTTCATGCAGCCCTGCGCAAGTGAAGTAACAACCAGTTAGTCACACAGACGAGACTGAAATGAACCTCGCTTGCTTGTTCAATCAGAAGACGATGAAAGCACACTCTTGCCCCTCACCCCTTCCTGGCTTACTTACTTGAAGAGTGTATGCATTGTTTTTTGGCAGTGGCTAGTCTGCAGAATTTGAGGGGTAAGGGCGGCTTGGGAGCTTAAAATCATGCCCTGAGTTTAACCCTCTCCACTTTTCCCCCTGCAGACTGAAGGATCCTCATCAGCAACAACTTATAGGCATACTTATAGTATACATATGGCATTCCGAGTACCAAAGGGAAGTCAGGGTCTTTGGGTTCACATCTCTGGCATCTCTAGCACTCCAGCAGAAGAATAGACTACCAAAGTCAATGTACGCAGCCTAGCCAACGGACACCACCGGATCCCCATTGACTCTAATGGGATCCTCATCAGACTCCATTGTAGTCAATGAGGATCTGGTGATGTGTGGCGGTATGCAGCGGTATGCAGCTATGCCGGATACAGTAACTCCAGTAGTCTGTTCCTCTGTGAGAGTTAGGTGTTGTATATGTGAATTGTGATCCTTATTGTTTTGCTTACTGTCCACCCTTCCTGCAGAAGGAAGGGTTAACAGCATTAAGTTCATCAGCCGTTCGCCTTGGGATTCAACATTATGATAGAAGAAGACTATATTAGGCCTCGTTCAGATGTGTATTGTGTTTTCCATTCTTTTGACCTGCCAGAAGAACAAAAAAATTGAAAAAGTGTCTGTTTTATGCCCCATTTGTTTGAATGGATGCTTTAGAGCATCCATTATGCTAAGATAGTGTCTGTTCCATCATGCACAAACTATTTTTGGCGGAAGAAAAAGTCCTGTCTGTCTTTTCTTTCCACCCAAAATAATGGACGCATGACAGAATAGAGCTTTCCTCTTTTTTTTTGTATGAAAGCCAATGTATGACAGATACAAATGGAATTTGGTCTGTTTGCATCCATCAATTTGATACATTTAACAAATCAATCTTTTTACTTTTTATGTTCTTCTGATCAGAATAAAGGAAAGCTCAATGCAGAAAGTGTTTTAACGTGAATTCAAAGATTCGACAATAAATAGGCTTACACAAGCTAAGTGATAAAAATAGTTACTAAGAGTGATTAAATATATTAAAGATAAAACAAACAAACTACATACATAGTAAAAAAAACAATCACTCTGATCTGTCATCACTGGATAGGCTCCTGTCAACTGTCTGGCAGGTGTAGTCTCATAGCCAACACTCTTGTCAACTGTATTCCAACACACATGGTGGAATACAAGAGAGGCAGTCTTCTGACATCCTTCCGTATGGATGTTCCAAAGGAGATTATGCTTTGTTTCAGATAAATAGAAGTTTATACCTTCAAGGTCCAGTTTGCAAAATGCCTGTCCCTGAGGTACCGTAGTCACTCAGGAATGCGCTGGGAAACAGAACAATGGAGCTTTGTATATATTACTGAATCTTCTACATAATATCATTATATCATTAAATAATAATAATAATTAGAGGTTAAAAAAAACAAAAAGAATAACTAAAAAATACCCTTATAACACAACAATGCCTTACATGATCAGGTGATTACATTACGTCACTCTGCACAATGCCCGTTAAATACTGTGGAGTATGTCATCTGGGTCTCAAAGTGAAAAAAAAAGCTGCAGTGAATACATTTTGGGGGATACTGATGTGTCAGAGTAGCATTGGGGCACCCCAATAATGGCTAATTTCACATGGGCATATTCAGTTTGTTAGTAACATCAGTATTTCCTGGACTAAATTCTGATCCTGTGACACAAAAATAATGATTTATAATGCTTGGTGTCTTTACCCGACTTCAACTTCAATTAATTATACTCACATAACAGCATCAGTACAATCAGTACAGCCAAAGTCAGGCAGAGACACACTGCATTATAATACCAAGAGTTTGTATCACTGAAGCAGCGTTAAGTCCAGGAAATACTGCTGTCACATGGTGCATATATCTCAGACTGAATATGCTTGAGTGAAATTGGTCAATATGCCAGCTTAATTGTATATGCCATCAGGCTCTGGTGTCTAAAGGCCCTTTTACACGAGCCGATTATCGTTCAAATAATCGTTAAAACGTTCGAATTTGCACGATTATTGTTGTGTATAAACACGGTTAACGATTTAACGACGAACGAGATTTCGTTCGCTTCTCGTTGATCGCATCTTTTGTCCTGCCAATAAATTAATCGTTAATCGTTCGAAAATCTTCCAGTTTAAACGAAAATCGTTTAGTCGTTGGCAGATGGTAATGGGAGGAGTCAATTGTTTATATAGGCGTTATTCATTCTAATTAGTCCAATAGTTCGGCATGTCCCATTAAAATTCCATTGGCTCACGTAGCGACCGGAAATACGTGTCTTCTTCTCGCGTATGAATAGTTTGAATTTCAAACCTGGTTTTATTTCGGCGCGAAGAACTGCTCGTTGTTGCGTTCGTATTTCGTCCTCCATTCTGCTCGCTATTGCGCTCGCAACTTCATCCGCCATTGTGCTGTGCCATCATTGGCGAAATCTTGTATTTTTGTACAGTAGGAGGTTATGAGGGCGGTTCATGGGTGGTAATTGAACACCTGTAAACACCTACTTCTTTTCACTTTTTAATTCACTCACACCTTTCCCCTCCCCTGTAAGCAATACATCGGTTAATGTAAAAGCAAGGAACGATCGTAATAACGATTATAAAACGACCGAAAGTACGAAGATTGTGAACGACTTCTCTTTCAATGTAAACGGTATTTACATTGCATCGTTCGATCGTTCATCGTTCGTTAATATACGATCGCTAATACGATTTATCTTTCCGTGTAAAAGGGCCTTAACCCCCAGAGATCTGATACTGATGACCTTTCCTGAGGATGTCATAAATATCCTTTCCTGGATAACCCCTTTAAGGTCACAAAAATACTTAAAAATTGCAACATTCATTCAGGCACTTTGGAACAAAGGTGTGGATCCAAAATACCTCTTTTTACTTCAAGGGTTAAAGATAACTGCTATTTAAGATCTGAGCAGCACAGCATCTGCATGCTGGAGAAAGGGGGTGGTGTTCCCCCTAACATAGCTTCATGCACACTGCTGCTTGCTAATTCCCCCTGGACGCTGTGTCTCTAAAATCTATCACCTGGGACTTTTTTTGCTCAGATGTCCATTAAAAAAATTAATGGGCAGATTGGCAACCCTGGGTTGAAGACCACTGCTCTAAGGTGTCCAGATACATTTTAGCTATTCCTCCTGACACCCTCCCTCATCCCCATACATATGCAAGCTTGGCTGTGCTGAGCATGCTTGTGTTCTCAACTGGAAGATGGGGAAAAAGCCACTGCCAGACACCTCTGGTAATAGTTTATCTCCTGTGAGAGCTAAGGATTGAGCAAGTTGAAATCCTGCATGCCCTATTCTTCTTTACCCCCACATCTGCAATCAGGGGAGAGTCAAGAAACTCCCATACATATTAGATGGTTGGCAAGGTTTCAACAGCCACAAGAAATAACGTCTTGTCTGTGTTGTCCAGACTTTAATCATTGTACAGTACAGTATAATGTAACTCTCAAATATACTTTGGCCCTGATTTATCATTCCTTTACTCAAGAATTCTGGCTGCAAAAAGTTGCAACTTGCACTTGTATGTGCACAAATTTTGCAACTTTTTGCATTTTTCCACTACTCACATCAGTTTTGAAATATGATTTATCACTGAGACTTTTTTAAAAATGTAGCAAAAAAGTCGCAATCTCACTCCAGTAAGGGCTTGGAGTAGAAAAACTGGAATAGGTTTTCTAGACAAAAGAGTTAGGTTTAAGGATGAGACAAATTCATCAAACAACATATGACATTTGATAAATGTGGCACAAAGTACGCCAACACAGACTCAAGCAAATCTGACTTCAAATATTTCTCTCATAATAAATTCTCTCCCATTTCTTACATTTTCAATATGTCTGTTTGCTGTTGGTCAATGGTAACATTAGTGATTACATTCAGGGAGTGAATAATGGCCTATCTGTGACACAAAAGTGTCTGGGATACTCCATGGTGACTTGGTGTGGCTAATGGGCAGTTTAGTGGTCTGATGAAGACTGAAAACATTAACCCTTTGCTTGGATTTTTCAGAACATTTAGAAATAATAACTTTGACTATGATTGGAGAGCGCAGATTGATTTTTACTACATGTGGATCTTTATTGGAAGCTTACTCTCTCTGCACCTCAGATTTACGGAGTGCTCTGTTCTTCTGTTCACTGTCCTGCTTCTACAAAGTGGCACTTTGAAACCATATAACCATATTGTCATGTTTCAGGGAATAGTGCAGCCCTGTGCTCAAACCCACACCACTGTCCCTGCGTACTTGCACAGTCCGTCCTAACCGACGGTGTACAACTGGACGGCAGTCCTTAGCTTACGTACATGCTGGGGCTTACAGAGAGGGGAACAAAGGGGGATACCAACAGACAAAGACAGAACACACGGACACGAGAATAACACCAAGCCGAGGTCTAAACCAGGAGGTCACGTCAATACCAAGGAAAACAGTAGAGCAGAGTCAAAATATGAGCCGCGGTCAGAAGCCGAGAGGTAACGTCAGTATAAAAGGTAACACGAGAAGGTCAAATACTAGCCAAAGTCAGGAGCCAAGAGGTCACGTAGTACAAGGGAAGATGCAAGGATGAGGTCAAGTTCAAAGCCGAGGTCAATACAGGAGTCACAATGATACACAAACACTGGTAAAGGTTATAAGACCAATTACAGGCAACCTTTGGCCCAGGAGAAGGGTCATGTGACCACCATTCATCTTATGCAGTTGAGCGCCGACTAATAGGTCACAGGATGGGGAACGCCGGCCACTCTGAGGACACTAGCGCGGCCAGGTTCTCGCGTTTCCATGGAGACGAGGCCGCAGGCCGCGTCCTCCCTCCAGCGAGTGAACGGGAGACCGGCGGCGCTGCAGAGAGGAAGCGCTCCGTCAGCTCCCCCTTACACATATACTGCATATACCATACTGCAGCATCAGAGAGGTTAAATGACCGGGATGGGCATTATCTCTTATCCCGGTCATTGTTGCTGGGTGCTTTATGTAATACACAGCTGCACACGTATGATGACTGTACATCTCTCATGCCCTGCTGATGTACTATTATGTCAGAGGACATGAAGGGGTTAATTAAATAGATCTATACTTATCACGGTTGCTATGGTCCTTAAAGGGGTTATCTTACAAAAAATATCCTAAAAACCTGCCCCTGTATCTGAATGCTTTTGCAATAACATGCAATTAAAAATTTAGTATAACCACTGAGTGACTCAATAAAATGTATTTGTATAGCGCCACCAGCAGTTTGTTTTTTTCCCTTACTTCTCTTTCCACATCGCTGAGGTGACATACATGCTCAGTTCCATCTTCATACTGCTACCAGCCACATCTACTGTTAGAAGCTATGAGTTACTATAAGAGAGCTGCTGTAGAAAGAAGGACATGCCTCGTGAAAAAGAACATGTCCCCTGAGCCAGCAGTCTGACAAACTTTTATTAAAAAAAATACAGGGACACTTTAAAGGCTATGTACACCCTATTTTTAAGTATTGCATTGTACTAATTTTGAGCTAAAATTATTTTTACATTGGAGCCCTTTTTACTGTACAGTTTTGAGTTTCTCTAGTAGCAGGATCTGAATTTTCTCTCTGCTCTGTCAGCCAGCTTACCTGACGGGATATTATCTCTGATCTCTGACCTTATAAACACTCATTATAGCTCAATTCAACTCCTATCTTACTGATAAGAATGTGGCTTAAATAACTGTTTATGACCTTTTAGTAATTTAAACATAAGGTTTATTAGATGATCTGCACAAAGTCAAAGCAGAGAGTACGATTCTCACAGCTAGAAAGACAGTTAACCCTTTGTGACAGAATGACTCAATATTTTTGATAAAGACCAATTGAAAAAATTAGAAAAGATTCAATCCGGAAAAAAATTGCCTCGTCAGATGTACATAGCCTTTAAGTCTTTTAGTCTACAGAATACCCCGTCTGCTCCATGCAAATATCCCCACTTACCCAGTTTTTAAAAGTTTTTAATAGTAATTTCAAGTGACAGTCCTAGGTGCACCCACAAACTATTGTCGTTATGCAAAATAATGACAATGATTTTATGTATTTTGAAGATGCGCATATCTTCTGTTTAATTAATTATAGTATAGATAATGTGTACATTGTAATTACTTTCATTAAAGGTGTTCTCCGGCAATTAAGAAAATAAAAAAATGCTTAAATATTACTTTATTATGAATATACTAGCTGAAGGACCCGGCTTCGCCCGGGTATATTTAATTTATTTCTTTTACTGTTTGTGTGTGTGTGTCGTTAAAAGATATCAAGAGTGACCTCTTCAGTGCCTGCCCCTTTAACAGTGACCTCTACACCGGCCCGCCCCTTTAACAGTGACCTCTACAGCGGCCAGCCCCTTTAACAGTGACCTCTACAGCGACCCGCCCCTTTAACAGAGACCTCTACAGCGGCCCGCCCCTTTAACAGTGACCTCTACAGCGGCCCGCCCCTTTAACAGTGACCTCTACAGCAGCCCGCCCCTTTAACAGTGACCTCTACAGCAGCCCGCCCCTTTAACAGTGATCTCTACAGCAGCCTGCCCCTTCAACAGTGACCTCTACAGCAGCCTTCCCCTTTAACAGTGACCTCTACAGCTGCCCACCCCTTTAACAGTGACCTCTACAGAAGCCCGCCCCTTTAACTGTGACCTCCACAGCAGCTAGAGTGGTCTTCGCCCCAGAAAGCCAGACCTCACCGGCCATTCCCCCAAATGTGAAACAGTGCCCCCAGTTCCCATGAAGACACATCACTAAACATGAGGCCACGCCCCCCCTGGCTCTGTGAAGACATGGAGGAGAAGCTGTCTGAGTGTGAGCTACTGAAAGGGTGGACATCCCTGTGTCTGTCCAGGCACTGTGTTGGATGGAGAACAGGTAGCCAGAAAACTGGAATGTCCAGCCTAAAGCCGGACATTTGGCCACCCTAACATCAGCCTGCCCCTAGGGTGGCCAGAGGTCTTGTTTTAGGCTGGGCGGTCTGGCTTTCAGACTCCCTGTCCTCTGTCATGCGCAGGGCCTGGATGGACACAGCAGCAGCACTCTCAGCAGCAGCTCTGTGCAGTCTGAGCAATGAGCTGCAGGGAGAAAGTCACCCTCCCCCCACCCCTGCAGCTGACAGAAGGTGATTTTTACCAATATTTTTAATCCCGGTCAAATGCAGCATGGAAGGGGCGTGGCCTGACTGAGTCAGGGGCGTGACTTAGTGGGATCTGGGGGTGGTGCTTCTAAGTCCTTCTTTTGACGGTGGCCGGAATTACAGGTCGATGCCATAGTAATTTAGGAGGAAGGTGGGTAGCAGTGGAAGAAAACATCTTTTATTACTACTGAACAGTAAATATGTAAAATTTACATTATATGAGGTAATGATTGATGATGAGTTAGTCTAAAACATAAGTTATAGTTATGGTAACCGGGAATACCCATTTACCATTGTCATCCACAGTGCTCTGCCTCTTTAATGCAGACCTAAAGCAGTGAACTGGCTAGGTTGTCATAGAAACCTGATGTGTGCCTGTGAGCTTCTATTGGCTGATAAGGGTCATGTGACCAGGCGTCTATTGGCTAATGCATTTTTTGGGAATATCTCAGGAACGGTATGTCCTAGAGAGCTGAAACCCGGTTCTAAAACCTCCCCGGACACCTGATGTACCTGTGTGCCAAATTTGGTGATTGTAGCTGCGACGGTGCGGATTCTTTTAGCGGACATACACACACACACACACACACACATACACTCAGCTTTATATAGATTCCCAAATACTTTTCATTAGTTATAATGGCTTGTTTTGTCTAGGGAGCAATCATTAGGAGAAATAAAATGGTGCCTTAATATTAGAGATGAGCGAATCATTCAAAAAATTATTCGCCGAACTTTTCCTAAGATTCGTATATTCGACAAATAGATTTGTTGTATTTGCATACAAAATATACGTTATTATGTGCAATTAGTGAACATTCGCGCACTATTAACGAACGTTCATTTAAAAAATGTACGCAACTTCTTAGAAGACGTACGCATGAGCGTACAAATAGCGTACGAATCCTCAGCGTACTATTGTCTACGCAATTACGTAATACGCAGGCACGCACGTCGAGGAGCCGCAACGTGCACTCCTCAGAGGCAGAGTGAATTTTAGAAAATGGCATCCAGGCGATCCTCATCAGTTAGCTCTGAAGAGCTGAAATTCCTGATCCGGCTGATGGACAGAGAGGATTACGATGGCACACACCGCCATCCAAACCAGCATAAGAAGGAGGTGATTCAGCAGGTGATCCAAGGCCTGCGCCATCGTTTCCACACCGTGCGGACCCCGGGCCAGATCCAGCGGAAATGGTCCGATCTGAAATTCAAATGCCCAGAGCGGCTTAATGAGATCCGCGCAGAGATATGGCAGCGTGAGTAAAAAAATATTTTGTAAAAAACATGTAAAAAAATGTGTGTACTGTATTTTATATACTGTATACCAGCAGTCACTGCCAATAATGAAAAAAGTATAGAAGGACAACGTGGTCGTGCGTAGTTCGCTGAAGTAATTTTGTTTCATGGTAGGCAACGCCTCTAACTCTCGAACCAAACAACTTAAGTGAACGTTTTCTAGTCATTATTGTTAATGGTGCTGGCCGTTCTCCCGTTTGTGTCAGGTAAATGCACTAGTGTGAAAGAAAGGACCCTTAGATATATGCCCCTTCATAGTTAGCGCTTCCTCCTCCTACACACAGACTCAAAGACGTGCCCATGCTGCAGCTACTGTCAGTGGGCGATGTCCAAAGTATTCCTACCGCACCGTGTTAACGATATAAAGAAAGTTATTGCGACGATAACGTTATCTTTTGCCCTAAATACCTTTTTAGAAGAAAAAAATATGATATGGCCCCCCTCTCACACCCATAATATCTTAATAGTAGTATGTGTTAGTGTTAAAAAGAGTCATCATCTAACAATTGTGTACATTTTTATGTTGCAGAGCATCGTCAACGACGGCTTCACCACTGTCGAGGCAGGACGGCCCCTGAAGTACCTGCAGCCTCTAGTAAGTGTAAAACATATTTAATTTATTTTTCATCCAAGCTACGTGAGAGTGTAGCTGCAGTAAGAGCACTAGTGATTAGGAACAGGATCATCCAGCCCCAAACTATTCCAATGTAGCTACAACTGTTCATTAGAGTTGAATGTAAGGCTACTTCTACACTAGCGGCAGCCCGGATCCGGCGGGTGAAGGGTCCCTCCGGATTCGTGCTGCCGCAGGTACACGTGTGGGGCCGGAACTGCGCTCTGGCCCAAATTCACTGTAATGGGGGTGGGCCACAGATCCGGCCACAGCACGTTAACCCCTGCTGAGAGGCAGCCGGAGCGAAAATACAACATGTAGCAGGGGGGCTGGATGATCCTGTTCCTAAATATAAGTTTTTATTTATTACTAAAATATTCTTGAAAAACCTGTGTTTTGAGTGTTTTGTTAAACCTTTAACACCTTCCTGATCCTGACATAGTGTGAAGAAGACTTGAGTTTTTTTCCCACGGCCATTTTCCCATATTAATGAACACAGCGGTGTCTGCCGGCCAAAGTATTACTACAGAAGTATTTTTTGTTCACTGATTACAAAAAATAAAAAAGGCTTGGCTTGTTTGGGCAACAAGCCTGTACATTCTACCTTAACATAGGCAGTGAAAATTACTGGCCCCGGCCAGTAGTAGTAGGGGACGGGGTATATCAGCATAGAGTGATAGGTAAAATAAATACAACAGACTGCGGTGGTGTATAACAATGTCCACTAATATAACTTGTACGGGAGGCACATATATATATATTTTTTGGAGGGGGGGGACTAAAGGCTGAGGCTCCAAAACAAACTTAACAATACTAAATAGAACTATTAGTAACGTTAACTAACAACAGCTACTCTCCTACTAAGCGTAGAAAACGGAGGCGGAGGTAGACAACAGTGTTTGGTCTTGAAACAGGGTTTTGGAGACTTCGGGTTGGGCACAGCCCATGACATGACACAAGACATTTGGCTGTAAAATTATATATTATAAGGCCTGATATAATCACCACCAGCATCAGCAAGAGGAGTATGAAATTCAGATGTAATCCAGCCTTTATTCATTTTTATAAATTCATATCACTGCTTGAGAAAAGTCCCAGAAAGTGGACTGAAACGTCGCTCTGGTGAATAAAGAACACCTACGTTGATCACATTTTTGGAAGTGCCGTGGAATTTGTTTTTTCTAAAGTATTTTGGAAGCTGGATCGCTTCCACAGCCGCTGGCACACCATTTTACTTCTACTACTGCGGTGCCGCTTGCATTTATTTTTTATATTCATTTTTATAAAGATATTTTTTGAACACTGCCCCGGTGACAGATTTGTCCTTTTGGGTGTCACACCCCCCCCCCCAGCGCTCATCTCCCTCTGCCCTGCCGCCGCCCCCAACTGTGCGCAAGGCTGCGCTGCACCTTGCCTAATTGGCGGTGCGGCCCTGCAAGTGGCAAGTGGGACCCTCAGGGCCCCCCTGGCTTAGGGGCCCAGTCGCAACTGCGACCGCTGCGAACCCTATAGCTACGCCACTGCATGGCGGGTAGACAAATGGCCAGGATTTCCTTCCCCCATTGCCCCCTGCTGCATGAGCGTGAGTGTCTTTTCCAGCACAAATATTATTGAAATTATGTTGTTCATACCGCAGCTGTCCTGGCTGACCAATTTGGTGGCTTCTTCTAAGGGCCTTAGAACAGTGCAGGCATCTCGAACCAGCCTCCACTGCCGGAAATCAAAGCAGCACCTGCTCCCTATGGTCGAAGATTCTGGCTGCTGCTGGACAAAATCGTCCACTGCTCTACGATGCTATAGGAGTCGCTGCAACATATGAAGAGTGGAATTCCACCGGGTCGGCACGTCACCTATTAAGCGGTGTGGCGGAAGACCGTTTTGACGCTGCAGTTCCACCAGATCCACCAGAGCGTGGCGAGATACATATAAATGGCTGAAATGAGTGCAAAGCTTCCGCGACTTTGCCAGCACTGTGTGCAGGCCAGTGAATGTTTTTAGAAATCTTTGCACCACTAGATTTAGGACATGTGCCATACAGGGAGCATGCGAGAATTGACCCAGGTTCAGCGCTGCCACTATATTTGTCCCATTGTCACTCACTACCTTGCCCACTTCCAGCTGCCGTGGAGTCAGCCAGCGCGCTATTTGCTGCTTCGTGTAATGCAGCAAGCGCTGGCCTGTGTGGCTGCTACTGCCAAGACAAACTAAGTCTAACACTGCATGGCAGCGTTTCACCTGGCACATGTGATATGAAGGAACGGGGGTAACTCGCTGCCCTGATGCTCCAGCAGGTGGACTGTCCGTGGAGGTGGAAGTGGATAGTCGTTGGGTGGTCTGCTGCAATCCTGGCTGGAAAGCATGTGGAGGTGCCAACAGCAATTGACCGGATTGCTGGGGTGTTCCTACCTCGCTGCCACTAAATACATTCAGCCAGTGGCAGTAAAGGACATGTATTGCCCCTGGCCATAAGCACTGCTCCAGGTGTCCACTGTGACGTGCACCGTGCTGCAGACAGACAGCTGCAGGGAGCGTCCAATATTGTCAGCCACGTGGGAGTAAAGGGCAGGGATAGCTTTGTTTGAAAAGTAATGCCGGCTAGGGACCTGCCAGCGTGGCTGAGCGCAAGCCATTAGCTCCCTAAAAGCTGGGCAGTCAACCAGCTGATACGGCAGAGACTGCACAGCCAGCAACTTTGTCATGTGACCATTCAGTTTGCGCACTGTCGGAGTACTTGTGGCGTAAAACTGCTTCCTGGCCACGCACTTGGCACTGGACGGCTGCCGAATGAGAGGAGGTGGAGACATGCACGCACTGGGCGACGATGAGGTGGATGTACTAGTTACACCCTGGTATGCGGGCTGAGCTATGACCCTGGATGCGGCCTGCCTGACAGAAGGGACCCCGGGAGAAGTAACCAGCTCTTTAGTATTAATGGGCTGCTCTAAATTGCCGGCATGACGCCGCTTAAAATGGTTCCACAGAGCAGTGGTCAGAAAATTTGTGGCTTTCCCACGGCTCAATTTCTGTTTACACAAATTACATGTGGCCATACTGCTATCCCCCGGCAGAGTGGTAAAATACTTCTACACACCCGACGTGAGCCCTCCACAGCTGGCCAAGCTTGTAGCCCTTGCACGCTTACACCCTGGTGCCGGCCCCACTATATTTGGGGTCTCGCTAGTTCCCAGGGAAGCACTAGCCCTGGGTCTAACTCGCCTCTGCCCTCTGTTGCTTCCACTACTACTACCACCCTCCTCCTCTGAGAGCAAATCCTCCTCACCAGCTCGATCCGCTTCCCAGGTCCTCCAGTCTAACACATCAGATTCATCATCAGACTCCTCCACAAAACATTTTTCGGAATGAAAATTTGGCTGTTCCCCACCAACTGACAATTCCGGGCAGTCCAAACTCTGACTGCCCTCTAAGAAATCCTCAGGGAGGCTGTCCTCTATAACCGCCGGATTATAAGGTGGGCTTCGGTGGATTATTTTTTTAGAAATTGCAGAAGGGACACCACTAGGAGGGAACACTGAAGCCCAAGAGGTGGCAGAAAATGACGGGGTTTGCTTGAGTGGAATGGTGGTGCAGGACGAGTCTGATCCCTGGCTACATATGGATACTGTATCAGCAGATGACAGCAGATCATCCGGCTGAGACTGAGATGAGCGTGCCATCCACTCCACTACCTCATCTACTTTCTCCTCCACTACAATTTTGCGCCTCGGTAGGTTAGCCTGGTGGAACAACGGCCAAGTATTGCGAATACTACTAATAGATGCTCCAGCTACAGGTCCTTTGGCACTGCTGCCCTGTGCCACCTTCTCCTTTTTTTTAGAGCTCAAAGTCTGGCTGGAACTTCCCCTTTTGCTTATTCATTCCAGACATTTTTCAATTCACTCTGTGGCCCTGCAGCTGGTCTTTGTCCCTGTATCTCCCTGTCTCTCCCTGTCTCTCTCCCTGCTTGATTAAATACTAGCCCTGAACTGGCCCTGCAATTGCCCTGCAGTATCCCTGATATGTGTAATATGGATTCCCAGAGCTATTTCAAATTTTCACAAAACAGGTCTCAGAACTTCACACACAGTGCTTCTGCTCGTCTCAGCAGTCGCAGCAGAAGTGATGCGTCACTGGCTTACCGAGCCTGAGCCAATCAGAACAAGCCCTGCCCACTAGGTCAGGTGACCGCTTTCTTCCCGGGCTTTTGCGCACGATAAACGAACTAACAGTAAAAGTTCGCTAATGAACTGAATTCGTACGCAACAGCGTATACAGTAACTTTTACGTAGCAATAGCGTATAATTTATAGGACAAACTAGGTAGCGAATGTGTTCAAAGCCGAAGCGAATCACCTAATATTCGGATTCGCTTCGCAGCTAAAAATTCCCAAGATTCGATACGAATCGACGAATCGATTCACTCATCTCTACTTCCTATTAGTACACACAAAACCAGTCCTAATCACACAGCAGGACAAGTTACTTCACAACACTGAGGTAAAGAGCTGCCTCATGCTCCTCTCTGTTCTGCTTGTCAGGGATTATGATCCTGAATACTGCTCATATGATCTTCATCTGAATTTCTATAGGAATCGGGTTTATGAGGAGACATGAAGTACAGAGAAGAGGGTGGGGATGTGGCCAATGAGCACCAGCACTTGTATGCAGTCTCCATTACCACTGCAACACATTACCCCGGTCGGTCCCTAGACAGAACAAGCCATTATAGTTAATGAAAGGTATTTGGGAATATATTTATAATAAAGTAATATTTAAGTATTTTCATTTTCTTAATTCCCAGAAAACCCCTTTACCCCTTTGCGCCCAGCTGCTGGGCGCGTGTTTAAAGATGGCGCCCGCTCCTATACGGAGCGGACGTCATGGCCGCGGGTGAACTGCTGATTTATACAGCAGACACTCGCGGCTCATGTCCGCGATGGGCAGTAATGCCGATCGCGGATATTTAACCCTTCGGATGCCACGGTCAATCCTGACCACGGCATTCGAGGACTTAAAACACCGGAAGCGCGCGCTTCCGGTGTTACTCCGGCTCCCCCGTGTGGCGATCGGGGGAACCGGAGTATGTATGCACCAGCCCCTGTCATAGTCAATGACAGGAGGCTGCTGCATAGACTTTCCTATGGAGCCCTTGCCTGTAATAGGGCTCCATAGGAAAGCATTAAAATCATCATAGACTCCAATGCTAATGCATTGGAGTCTATGATATAAGCAATCAGATGATTGCTTGTAATAGTTCCTTATGGGAACTATAAAAAAAGTGTAAAAAAATTAAATAAATAAAGTTTAAAAAAATAAATAAATAAACATAAACGTTCAAATCACCCCCCTTTTCTCAAAATAAAAATAAAAGTAGTAAAAAAATTAAACCAATACACATCATGGGTATCGCCGAAAACGCCCATATTATAAAAATATAAATATTTCTTTCCCGTATTGAAAACAGCGAAACGGAAAAAAAGCTTCAAAATGGCCCATTAAAAAAAAATTTAAATAAAAAGCAATCAAAAAGTCATACACACCCCAGAATGGTATCAATAAAAAGTTCAGATCGCCCCGCAAAAAATGAGCCCCCATACAGCTCCGTACACATAAGTACCAAAAAGTTATAGGGGTCAAGATATGACAAAAAAAAATTCCAACTTTATAATTATTTTATCACTATCAAAACGCAAGAAAAACTATACATATTAGGTATCGCCGGATTCGTACTAACCAGTAGAATGAAAATAACTGGTCAGTTTTAACCCCTTCCCGACCGCCGCCGTACATGTACGGCGCGCGGGCGGTGCGGGGACATGACGCCCGCTCGCGGGTGCGGCGGGCGTCATGGCCGGCAAGTCTCTGCTGTTTCTAACAGCAGAGACTTGCCGCATCTTACCTCCGTCTGCGGAGACTTCCTGGGCCTTACTGATGCCGTGATCACACGTGATCACGGCATCAGGATGCGTCTGAACCCGGAAGCCCACGCTTCTGGGTGGTGTACAGACGCCCCGATTGGCCAATCGGGGTGTCTGTACACCATATGAAAACTGTAATCCTCGCTGGTGAGGATTACAGTTTTCAAACTGCAATTCTTATTCTGGCCACTAGATGGCAGGCCAGGATAAGAAATGAGCAATTCATGGTTTTAACTGCATCTAGTAAATCCATGATTGCTCATAAAGAAAAAAAACAAAACACAATAGATCAGATGATATTTGAGCTTTAAAATAATCACAGAAAAATTAAAAAAAATGTTAAAAAATATATAAAAAATAAAAAATATATAAAAGTTCAAATCACCCCCCTTTCCGTATAAGTAAAAAATAAATACCTAAATAACAATAAATATAGACATCATGGGTATCACCGTGACCGAAAACGCCCGTACTTTTAAAATATAAAAAAAAATTTCAATACGGCGAATTGTGTGGCGGAAAAAAGCGTCCAAATGGCGATTCGCAGTTTTTTGTCCCTTTTTTTTTCTAAAAAAAATTAAATAAAAAGTGATCAAAAAGTCATACACACCCCAGAATGGTATCAATAAAAACTTCAGACCGCCACGCAAAAAATGAGCCCCCATAAAGCTCTGTACACATAAATACCAAAAAGTTATAGGGGTCAAGATATGACAAGGAAAAAAAAAAAAAAAAAAAGGGCAACTTTCTAATTATTTTATCACCATCTAAACGCAGGAAAAACTATACATATTAGGTATTGCCGGATTCGTACTGACCAGTAGAATGAAAGTAACTGGTCAGTTTTAATGCACATCGAACGCTGTAAATAAGAAACCCGTAGAACTGTAGCGGAATAGTGGTTTTCTTGCAATTTCACCCCATTTGGAATTTTTTTCCCGCTTCCCACTACACCATATGTAATATTAAATGGTGGCGTTGGAAAGTACAACTTGTCCCGCAAAAAACAAGCCCTCATACAGCTATGTGAACAGAAAAATAAAACAGTTATGGCTGTTTGAAGGCAGGGAGCGCAAAACGAAAATGCAGAACCGAAAAAACCTCCGGTCGTGAAAGGGTTAATGAACATCGAAGGCCGTAAATAAATAAACAGTAAAACTGTAGCAAAATAGCGTGTTTTTTTTTCAATTTCTCCCAGTTTGTAATTTTTTTCCCGCTTCCCACTACACCATATGCAATATTAAATGGTGGCGTTGGAAAATACAACTTGTCCCGCAAAAAACAAGCTCTCATACAGCTATGTGAACAGAAAAATAAAAAAGTTATGGCTGTATGAAGGGGAGCGCAAAATCAAAACGGAAAAAAAACAAACCTCCGAGGGTTAAAAGGTTAAAGAGAACCTGTCACCTTGAAATTGCAGTGTAACCTGCAGGCAGTATGTTATAGAGCTGAAATTGCTGAGCAGATTGTTAAATACTGTAGTTTTATGGGAATTCAGTCAGTATAACTAATTTCATTTAAACCTCTGCATTTTATGAGCTCAGTAGCCATGTGGGCGATCTTACCCAGTGATTGACCGCCATCCATGTATAAATGTGTATACAGAGATAGCTGTCAATCACTGATAAGACCACCCACATGGCTACTGAGCTCAAAAAGAACAGAGATTTAAATGACTGAATTATGAGATGTACTGAATCTTTTCCCATAAACTACATAAAAATCTGCTCATCTCCTCCTGCTGTATACCCTACTGTCTGCAGAATGTGCTTCATTTTGTGGGTTTTCCTTTAAGGATATGCTGACATTTCATTCCGCATACTAGACTGGTATCCATTGCTAATAAAAGGTTAAAAAGATGACATTTACCAGTGTAAAAGTATAGCCCCTTTGAAATGTTTTAAAACTTGGACTTCTCAACAATCCTATCTGTTTGAAGTGTTTCAGCACATAAAGCAACTTATAAGTGATGTGAAGCCTGGGAAATCAGAACAAATTTAGAATGATTTGATATTGTGCGAAAAACAGACTAATTGCATCAGACAATGAGTGATTTGTTGGAACTCCAGAGATTATTTCTCCTCATTAGCATATACTTGGCATGTGATGGGCTGCCTACTATCAGTTCTCAATGCTCTTGCTGTTGAAGTGTTCATCATCAAAACCATGAATTCATAAAGAGTCTGTGACTCCTGGGACTTACAGATTCTCCCCAACCAAGAGTACTGCCCCCCTGGGATACCACATTCTAAGTAAGATAGGCTACAACATGATAAATGAACTGTTTAATGCTTGTCTTATTGTTGTCTTATGAAATTATTAATTGGCTTTATTTTTGTAACAGCCTCGGTGAAATTAGAGGGTGAAACAAGTAGATGAAAAGTCAAAAAAACCTATTCATTTTTTAACCAGCGCCCCAATATCTCTGAAAACACAGTTTATATATATTTTATTATATTCTATTACTTACATGTGTACTTTAAAAAAAATAATAAATTCAACCTTTATTCTAAAGTGTGATGTCTGTGATTTCAAAGGAGGCAAAGACAGAAAACATGTTTTTGTATTACTGCGTTCCTTTAACTGTGATTACATAAGTAGCTGTCAAAATTGTCAGCAAAGAATGGTAGAACATGTATGTATGTATATATAAAACTGACAATGAAAATGATTAACGCTACAGTATGTCTACCCCATACAGGGACAGTATAGATTAATCTATTAAGAACAAATGTTCTATCAAACCAAGGCTGGATTTACTCCTACATGTTTTTTCATTAGATATCTCAGACCTAAAGGGGTTGTTCAACTTCAGGAGTCTTTCCGCAAGATCCCCGTCCCCCCTCCCCACATAGCCAGAGAAGCATAGGGAAGCATACATATCTGCGCTATAACGCTGGTTTCCCCTGCTGCCTCACTGTGGTCTGTGCGTTAACATCCGGTTTGAAGCAAGTCTCGTGGCCGCTGCAGCGCTGCAGTCAATGATTGGGCACAGCAGAGAAATGCTCTCCTTGTGTCACATCACTGGGTCATTAATACCTTGCTGCCTGCAGATTGCACCAGAATTTTCTCAGAAATTGATTGCAATCAGATTAATAATATCTCTTGTGGTTCAAAAGTTATCAACACAGAAAGTTGCAACAACAACCGGGAATGTTCCCTGTGATGCACAGCTATTTGACGTGTTCAATGTGTTGTCCCTAGTGCTGGACGATAAAGTTTTGAACTTCCTGTGTGATAACTTTTGAACCACAATGGATATTGCAAATCCGATTGTGGCAATTGATTTCTGAGAAAATTCTGGTGTTCTATGATATGCTATATGATGCCTTTCCCATTGGAAAAATTTGCCCTTGATCTCATATGGCGGCTTTCAAGATGGCGGCCATGTTCCACACATATCCTAAAAGATAGGCCCCCTCATTCATTACTTGCTCGGGTATTCAGTCATTTCATTTTTTCTTTTGTTTCTGAAATAAAAGGGTGTCCTGTGACTTTTGACTCACCCTGTACTTTAGTTAGTGTCTTGTATTAACTTTGTCTACATGATAAATGCTGTCTGATGAAGTGAGACCACCCCTTTAATATTTCTTATGAGAACAGCGTCAGAATTTATGTTATAAGTGTCTGAATTTTACCATTGCTGATCAAACGACTGACTAAGGCTCTGAACTGTAACCCTATATCAGCGGTTCCTGAAAGCTTTCCAGTATTTTTGATATGAAAAATATTACAGTCTATAGCACTATTCTATAAAATATTGGAACCCTTGCAGAACTGCAATGGATCCCATGTAATCAAATAGGGTGCATTGGTAATCATTTAAATGGATCAATTGCAGCCTCATGGCTATGAAAGAAAGCTAGGACATTAGTGTGACCAGAGACTAAATAGACCATGCAAACTGTCCTCTATTGACCTTCATATAGAGTAAAGTTCATTGTGTCTTGAAAAGCATGCTAGAATATACATACGTAACTACAGCTGGCTATTGACATCAATTGAGTCATGCACCATACATGATTGAATCAATTTATTATACTATGAATTTGTATCCTTACATTGTACATTTTTTTGTTTATACCACAAATTAGAATAGGGCCTTAGACAGTATTAACTATAACATGCACAGTCATTTTACAACAACCTCTAGCAGAAATCACAGGGATACGGAAAAGGCAGTTTGGTCTCAGTCCCATTCATTTGCATATGTCTTTGGAGATTCTGTTCTTGAAATAATATGTGCAGGAGCGAGAGCTATAAGAATATTTCCTTAATTAAATATGATGAATTTCTATGGCATAATTGTAATGCTCTTTGGCAATTAGTCTTACTAACAATGACATGCCATGGGAGAGGAGTAGCAATTAGTTAATCATAGAAACCTCTAAATACACACACTTGAGCTAAGTAACTATTCACCATAGTTCACTAATAGGCAATCAGTTTGTCAATGACAGTTTCCAGTTTTTTAAGTGTAAATTATACATGCAACCACTTCACTTGAAAAAAAAATCTAAAATCAAATCCGAGAAATCGAATAGAAAAACAAACACAATACACATTTTTATTACTAGTTTCTAAAATATTTTACATAATTTTTGCATATATAGAAGGTAAAATATAAAAATATATCACAAAAATGTTCAGCGCTGTTCATAAAATTTTGTCACATAGGTGCAGATCCCACATGTGGGACCCACAACTATCTC
Organism: Rhinella marina; assembly: GCA_900303285.1. Lineage (NCBI taxonomy): Eukaryota > Metazoa > Chordata > Amphibia > Anura > Bufonidae > Rhinella > Rhinella marina. Next base: position 150,001 of record ONZH01016607.1, read on the forward strand.
CAGAACGGGACCCCTGAAGTGAGTGGAGAGCAAACTCACTTAGCTATTTTTAGAACTCCCATAGAATTTGATGGAGAGCACACTATGCATGTGCTTTGCACCCTCCTTAACTTTTGGACATACGTGAGGGTTTTAAAGGTGGGACCTGCACCCACCTGCAAGGGGTTGGGGTCATATCAAAATTTTTCCAATAGTGATGTAAACAGGGCTTAGACATATAACATTATAAGGAAATCTGACTTGATATCCAGATATGTGATGTCCAACCTCCTTGTTTCAGTACAGATTCTTCACTGACTATACAGTTGACAGAACTTGGCCACTGAAAAAGTAGCATGTGACCACACTTATCCATAAGCATCCTCTATTGGCTAACAATGCACATGTCTATTGCATGACTAGTGCTATGCCAGCTCTTTTAACTCAACTGCCTGTCCATGTAATGCACAGATGTGCAGGTCTTCCACATGGAAAATTCAACAGGTAATTGTCGGGAAGAAAGTGTTCCTTCCCGGCAATCACCTGCTTGTCAGTGGAGGACATAGCTGCATTTCCATGCAGCCATCTCCTCAACAGTAGGGGGAGGAGCTATCACTAATGCCATCACTCAACTCCATATAGACTTGTTTGTTGGCAGAAGATCATGTTTACAGAGCAATATCTGCTGCCGGAAAACAACAATTTAGGTACCTGAAGGGAAAAGGAGGGCTCCTCACGCATACCGCCAGCCAAGCTAGCTTCCTCAGGGGTACCCCTGAGGAAACTAGCTTGGCTGGTGATACGTATGAGGAGCCCTCCTTTCCCTTCAAATAATTTTCCATTCAAATTATATACATTTTAATATACTGGATGTGCAACAGTGTACGGCTTTCTTTTTTCTTATTGGGCAATGTCAATGGAAAGTCACCATTGACACTAAGCATTTGGGGCCGCCCACCTAACAATTCACTGCCATCAGACACCAAAACTAATGGCAACAATAATAGCCAGATGGGGAGAACTGACAAGACCTCTTTAATAGTCCACTCAGCCATCACTAAAATGCTTAATTCTCATCTTGTGGAGGAGTCGCAGACTTGTTATATATATAAAAAAAAATTGTACTCAACTAGTAGGTATAAAAATATTAAAACTCTAGATTTAATACTGAAATACAGAAACATATTATTTACTAATATATACTAAACCGCTTGACAATATAATAAAAGTCTAAATATGTTTTCCTAAAGTACACCGTCTATCATGCAGTCGCAGGCATCTGTGGCTTATAATGCAAATAGAGTCAAGAACCTAGAACACGATTAGCAAAATATTGAGTGACACAATTTACAGCATCAGAAAATTCAAGCATGAACACACAATGTCATACCAGCAATACATTCTCAATATTAAAGCCAAACACAAGATTACCTTTGCTTCCTGACAAATATGAGCGTGATAATGAATAAAATATAAGGTCAAGAGCAGATCAGTCGCTGTTTCTGAACTTTGAGCACATAATAGTCATTGCATTTGTACTTGACAAGTGAATGGAGATGGAATTGAATATAAGATATTAATCATAATTAGAACGGCTGTGACAGGTCTATGGTGAAGATCCTAATGACCGGGAAGAATGTATGTTCTTAATTAACTGTTTAATTCATTAATTCTTTTATTAAAAGGGTCTCCACCTGATAAGCATAGAATAAAGATAGTATAAAATTATATTTGTATTCTCTGTATTTTATCAATTTTCCCCTGATTCAGATATAATTTAGGAAATCATCAAAACATATAATTACTTGGATATATTCATATAATAATTCCCTAACCAATTCAGTGGCCATCGTAAGGTGCCCGTATGCATATAAATTTATCATACCCACTAACCCAGCTAATTTTTACTCATTTGCCATCACCCTCAGAAAAAGAACTGATTAAAATGATTAAATATCACACGCTGTAAACTTTTATTAAAGTCAAACTAGGGCAAATAGTAGATGGTGACTACAAGCAAGCTGTTTATTAGAATTTATCAATTTACTAATTCATGTTCTAAGAGACCTAATCTCACACTGGAGGATCATAACATTTTTCCCAGAAAAATAGATTTAATTCTAAATGTCTGAATATGACTGAAATTAAATGTATTGATTTATTTAGCAAGGAAAACTGATAAAACTAACATTACTGAATTGCTGGATCCTGTCTAGCTAGAGCTGTACCATCAATGAGGTGACATCTTTCATTCTTCTGATTGCATGGGTGACTATACGATTGTGCCCCGTCAAGTTAAGAGCAGCAGGAGTGATCAGTAAGAAATATTCTTGCCATACGGCTTCTATGGAAGTGATCTGAGAAAAAAGGAACTTATTGTGAGTGGCACCTGATTACCTACAGAAAAATACTATGGTATGAGCTGTAGTGTTAATTTGTTTGCCCCTGTTTTGTATTAATATGGATGGCACTGCTGTAGGGCACCTGGATTGTGACTGCTATGAGAGGAACTATATTTGGCAATGTTATGATGAAGCTGGGATTGACAATGTAAGGCTATGTTGACATTTTACTTTATGGCTCCTACTCAAAATCTGCCAGGCACCGGCAACCTCCAGCAGATCTTACTTACTTTGGAACGTCTATTTGAAAATGGTTCAATGGCACTCCACTGTCTGATTTTGGGGCAGTAGATGGGAACTCTAAAAATGTATGCAAATCAAACTTAATTATTTGGCAATCCCAATATAGTATAAATGCTTTCAGCCTTTATCGTTTTCTCCAGACACTGGGGGTACAACAAATACAAAGAAAATTCAGACAAAAGATCTGACATCATCAAATTTTCAATATCTCAGTACGTATGACAAATATGTACTGAGATATTGAACATACAAAGTACTAGTGATGTGTTGGAGTGTTATTTTGTTTGTTTTTCATGATTCCATAATTTTTTCCTCAGAATTCAGTGATTCCATAAATTATTCCATGTGCTTGTTCTAAAAATATAACTGTTACTGGCTACCACAATTATTTTTCTTGATTTCTTTTAGTATTTCTTAAAGCCAGAAAGTTGCCATTTGAAATGCCTTTAGTTTTTTGTCATGCCTGTGATCAGTTTTTTTTCAACAAAATTAAACAACTGAAGGAAATCCTCAGAGACTGGTGATTCCATAATTTTTGCCAGGGGTTGTAGATACATATTACAAAGTTTAACATGTCAGAAGAAAATAAATGTCTAAATGTGCATCAGAGATACATATGCACATGCAAAATTAGCATGTAGGCACTGGGTGTCACAGTAGAACCAAAGGCTAGAAGTTTCAATGATGATACAGTTTAGTCAGCATCGACTGAATAGTGCAGCCTCAAAAGGAAGAATATCCATGCTGGGTAGTCACAGCAACTACATGTGATTGGTCAAGATGAACATGTAAGTCATAGAGCATATATTCCTGGGACAAAAAAAAGCTTATCCAAAAATAAGACAATGTTGAAATAGATTGTCTTACTAGCAGAAGGACCCGGCTTCGCACGGGTATATTTTATCTATTTCATTTAATGTTTGTGTGTGTGTTGTTAAAAGATATCGAGAGTGGCATCTACAGTGCCCGCTCCTTTAACAGTGACCTCAACAGCGCCCTCCCCTTTAACTGTGACCTCAACAGCAGCTAGGGTGGCCACTGTTTTCACCCCAGAAAGCCAGACCTCACCGGCCATGCCCCCCAAACGTGAAGCCACGACCCCAGGCTCCATGAAGCCACTCCCCTAAACATGAGGCCACGCCTCTGGCTCTGTGAAGACACAGAGGAGAAGCTGTCTGAGCGTGAGCTACTGAAAGGGTGGACATCCCTGTGTCTGTCCAGGCACTGCGCCGGACGGAGGACAGGGAGCCAGAAAACCGGACTGTCCAGACGAAAACCGGACATCTGGCCACTGTAACATAAGCCTTTCCCTAGGGTGGCCAGAGGTTCGGTTTTAGGCTCCCTGTCCTCCGTCATGCGCAGGGCCTGGATGGACACAGGGATGTCCTTTTGAACAGCTCACTCTCAGACAGCAGCACTGTGCAGTCTGAGCATGAGCTGCACGGAGAAAGTCTCCCTCCCACCCCTGCAGCTGACAGAAATTGATTTTTGCCTTCATTTTTTCAATCCCCGTCGGCTGCAGAGTGGAAGGGGCATGGCCTGACTGAGTTGGGGGTGTGACTTAGTGGGACCTGGGGGTGGGGCTTTTAAGTCCTTATTTTGAGGGTGGCCTGAATTATAGATCGATGCCATGGTAATTTATGAGAAAACACAGTGGGTAGCAGTGGAAGAAAACACCTTTTATTACTACTGAATGGTAAATATGTGAAATTTACATTATATTAGGTAATGATTGATGAAGAGTTAGTCTAAAACATAAGTTATATTCATGGTAACCGGAATACCCCTTTAACAGTGTCATCCACAGCACTCTGCCCCTTTAAAGCAGACCTACAGCAGTGAATGAAAATGGCTGGATTGTTATGGAAACCTGGTATAAAACAGTGTGTGTGGAGACTAACTGCCTGCGAGCTTTTATTGGCTGATAAGGGTCATGTGACCAGGTTTCTATTGGCTAATGCATTTCTTGGGAATATCTCAGGAACGGTACATCCTGGAGAGCTGAGACCCATTCTAAAACATTCCCGGACACCTGATGTACCTGTGTGCCAAATTTCGTGATTTTAGCTGCGATGGTGCGGATTCCTTTAGCGGACATACACACATACATACATGCACTCAGCTTTATATATTAGATTAGATTGTCATATAAAGAATTATGATTTGCATTGTGTTAGACCCACAGTACTTGCCTGCCGCTTTAATGCCATACCCTGTCGGCGCGGACGCCGCGCTACTGGCAATGCTATCCAATGCTCTGGCCTCTGCCATTCTCTGCATGCTTCCTGCACCATGCTGTCGCCCAACGCTTTTAGTGGGGCTTGTTAGTTTCTGCAGAGGTGTCCACTATCTTGACAGGTATAACAGCGCTGCATACTTGCAATAGATCTGAACAAAGCCCAATTCTCAGATATGGCTGATACTGATACTATGACTAATATTATTGTATGTCATAGAGGACTCTTATACTTAAAGGGGGTGCCTCACTTCAGCAAAACCCATTTGTCATGTAGACAAAGTTGATAAAAGGCACTTGTTAATGTAGTAAGGGACAGAAACATATCTGTCGCAATTTTAAGAGTCATTGGGGGGGATTTATTAAGAATAGCATTCCCATATGCATATGCCTCTTACTAAATTAGTCATATCTCTGGCCCTCCGTGCACCAGAAACTCAACTCTACACCAGCCAGGAGTTGGAGTTTAATTGAAATACTGTATAACTTATGCCAGTGTAAATCATGCGGGTGGTGAGCAGCCCTGCCCCTTTTCTTGCCTCTTCAGATCAGTGAGGTGATTAGACAGGTCAATGATCAGAAATGAGAATCCTTATTAACATTCATTTGGACAATTATAGGCATATGTAAAAGAGACTTAAAAGGGCTGTCCAGAACACAGAGTTTTTTTTAATTATTATTAAAGGCTGGGATTGCTTTAAAAAAATCACCACTGAAACAATTGATTGGCTGCAGTGGTCACATGCTTGACAAGGACAGCGTGAACACTGGACTGGCAGTGGCTTAAATGGGTGAGTATATGTTATATTATTAATTTAAAGTTCTCCCAACCTTCAGGCAAACATTTGCACTGAACAAGCCCTTTAAGGGTCAATGCTTTTATTTTTATAAATATAACCTTGACTACAACCTTTTATCTGGATAAGGCCCCATAAAGAGGACAGTATGTATTTTGCAGTTTGCAAACCATGGATCTGCACTTTCCTAATAGAACTGTCTATTCTTGTCCAATTTGACTCGCCTACAACTTGGGGCCACTTTTAGGTTTTTTCCAGGGACACTTTAAGTTCCCAGTGGCCCTGGAAAAAACTCCACTGCAGATAACACCTCCTTTAGCTGAGAAAGCAACCTGAGATCATAGAAAAAAATTGCTTGTCTCATTTACAATTTTACTTTACTTTCTTCTCTGTCTCTTATTTTATTTCAAACCCTTTTGTTTGTGTTCATCATTTTCATACATAGCAGCAACCGGTCATCTAAGCAGTGCTTAGGGTTAGCTGGCAAATGAAATACTGTGGTGTAAACTAACTGGCAAGTTGTCCTGATGCAGATATTTGCTGTTTTATTACTGTTATTCTCCCACAGTACCCAGAAGAGCCCTACTATGTTTAACAAGCTTTGGCAATGCCTGCTGTTCAGAAGGTAAACATAGTCATTGCATACCTGACTTACGGCCACCAATTTAATGGTATCATTTCTATTCCATGAGACTTGTATTTTCAGCATTACTTTGGCTTAAAAACCTCCGCACTGGTGTAACTAAGAATATCTCATTTATTGAAGTCTCAGGTATTTATTCTAAATTGGAGGTCACAAAAAGCGATGTTAAGATAATAAATCTAGCTCATAAGCATATTCTTCTTGTAACCCAGCAGGAGCCCTCTTGGGATCATTTGTCTCTAGTTCATTATCTTGTCTGCATTATTCAGCAGCCCAGTTCATGCTCAATGGGCTTCAAATAGCTGGTAACAGCTGCTGTATATTCCCATTTTAGAGAAGCAGCAGTTTATTCTTTATTCAGGAAAAAAATAACTTTCAAAATGGTCCAATGATTATTAGATGCTTAATATCCAGGCTTTGGCAAAGCAAATCAGGGTTTCACAACACCGACCATGGACGAATGTTGTTTGAATGTTTACTCCTGTAAAGTAAAAAGACACGATGTAGCCCAGCTCATTTACTCATTTTCTCTTCAAGTACACAATAAGGGACATTTATCAAGACTGGAGTTCCCACACGCCAGTCTTGATCCCTGTGCGCTGGAGTGAGATGCTCCTAATTCATTAAGAAGCAGATGCCTCTTAATAAATTAGCCACCTCTCTGGTAGTCCATGCGCCAGAAACCAAATTCTACACCAGGTAGGGGCTGGCATAGACTTCATCAATAACTTATGCCAGATTCTGGCATAAGTTATTTGAAATCTGGCAGGCCTCATGAGGCCCCATCCCTTCCGCTAAGCCTTTTCTCGTCACTTTAGAAAAGTGGTGAGAAGTGCAAAAAGATGCAAATTATGATGCAAATATGGCATGCGCCATCATTTGCAACTTTTTACGCCACAATAGTGGCGGAAAGAATCTAGTAAATGCCTTTCACTGTTTTTTCACCATAGGTGGTTGTATGCCTTCATTCTGTTAGTTAGTATCACATCATTTGATATACAAATTCATCTCTGTCTACCATTAGACCATGTCATTAGATCTGCTAATTTCTATGGAAAGCAAAGTGATGACCAATTGCAACATTGCAAGGAGTCTGTATTTATTGTGTGGGCTTCCTCCTGGTACTGCGCATCTCTCATACACACCAAAATATACTGATATTGGTTGAAAATTGGCCTTTATTTATGTGTGAGATAAAGATAAAGATAAAGAAATCAGTTTGTGAGCCCTGGAAAAGGTCTGGAAAATGCCCCAGAATAGCTTCAGGTATACTAACCAGAAATAAAAAGTACGGAGGTTTAGGCATGCCAGACTTAAAACTATACCAAAGTGCCACTTTACTAGACCAATCTAGAGCCTGGTGGTACCCTGCTAAAGATAAATTATGGTTGGATATTGAGACTAACTTGATGGAAAATAAAAATCCAAGAAACATATTATATGCCTCACTTCTAAGTAAATCCATCACTATACAATTAAATTCTCCAACCATTAGCTCAACCATACGTACCTGGAAATCCTATATATCTACATGTTCCTCCCTACCTGTGCAAAAGCCCATTGACATCCCATTACGAACATTAGAATTTCTTATTCAGAATCTAACACTAGATTCCTGGACAAAAGCTGGTATCCGACACGTACAAGACCTATATAACGGTACAACACTCCATAACTTCTTGTATTTACAAAATAAATACAGTTTGGATAAGTCGGACTTGTATAAGTACTTACAAATTCGTACTTTTCTCAACAACAACTCCTTTACTTCACCTACAACATCTCCACAGATTTATACATTCCTAACTACACAGATAGGGAATATATGTAAAGGTACCAGATTATTTTACTCCCAACTATCCGAGCCGTACCTTGACTCACATATATCTCATAAAAAGAAATGGGAAAAAGATCTGAATAAAAAAATAACTATGAGTCAATGGAAGAAAGCACAAGACATAACAACGCGTAGTACATCTTGTGCAGGACACCATGAAGCCTATTTCAAATTACTATACAGATGGTATTATACGCCATACAGACTTTCAAAAATATATGACGATGCCTCTAATTTATGTTGGAGAGGTTGTGGCCAAGTAGGTACTCTTGTACATATATTTTGGGAATGCCCAAATATTACTAAATTTTGGGAAGATATAAACGATCTTATACAAACAATAACAGGAGTCAAAATTTGCCTTAGTCCAGAAATATTCTTACTGAGATTAAACTTGGAACCTTTAACCATCCCCCATAGAATTATTCTATGTCACATACTTACAGCTTCTCTACAGTCTATAGCCTATAATTGGAAATCTACCTCGATCCCTACGATTTCCCAGATAATTAGGAAAGTCAACCTCAATTCTAGATATGAAAAGATGATTGCAGGCAGCACAAATAGAACAGATAAATATCATAAAACATGGCAATCTTGGTGGTCCTCTCCTTACGCCATACAGCTAGATACCTAAACACTACAAACCGCTATATAGAAAGATGTACACTCACCGGCCACTTTATTAGGTACACCATGCTAGTAACGGGTTGGACCCCCTTTTGCCTTCAGAACTGCCTCAATTCTTCGTGGCATAGATTCAACAAGGTGCTGGAAGCATTCCTCAGAGATTTTGGTCCATATTGACATGATGGCATCACACAGTTGCCGCAGATTTGTCGGCTGCACATCCATGATGCGAATCTCCCGTTCCACCACATCCCAAAGATGCTCTATTGGATTGAGATCTGGTGACTGTGGAGGCCATTTGAGTACAGTGAACTCATTGTCATGTTCAAGAAACCAGTCTGAGATGATTCCAGCTTTATGACATGGCGCATTATCCTGCTGAAAGTAGCCATCAGATGTTGGGTACATTGTGGTCATAAAGGGATGGACATGGTCAGCAACAATACTCAGGTAGGCTGTGGCGTTGCAACGATGCTCAATTGGTACCAAGGGGCCCAAAGAGTGCCAAGAAAATATTCCCCACACCATGACACCACCACCACCAGCTTGAACCGTTGATACAAGGCAGGATGGATCCATGCTTTCATGTTGTTGACGCCAAATTCTGACCCTACCATCCGAATGTCGCAGCAGAAATCGAGACTCATCAGACCAGGCAACGTTTTTCCAATCTTCTACTGTCCAATTTCGATGAGCTTGTGCAAATTGTAGCCTCAGTTTCCTGTTCTTAGCTGAAAGGAGTGGCACCCGGTGTGGTCTTCTGCTGCTGTAGCCCATCTGCCTCAAAGTTCGACCTACTGTGCGTTCAGAGATGCTCTTCTGCCTACCTTGGTTGTAACGGGTGGCAATTTGAGTCACTGTTGCCTTTCTATCAGCTCGAACCAGTCTGCCCATTCTCCTCTGACCTCTGGCATCAACAAGGCATTTCCGCCCACAGAACTGCCGCTCACTGGATGTTTGGTCTTTTTCGGACCATTCTCTGTAAACCCTAGAGATGGTTGTGCGTGAAAATCCCAGTAGATCAGCAGTTTCTGAAATACTCAGACCAGCCCTTCTGGCACCAACAACCATGCCACGTTCAAAGGCACTCAAATCACCTTTCTTCCCCATACTGATGCTCGGTTTGAACTGCAGGAGATTGTCTTGACCATGTCTACATGCCTAAATGCACTGAGTTGCCGCCATGTGATTGGCTGATTAGAAATTAAGTGTTAACGAGCAGTTGGACAGGTGTACCTAATAAAGTGGCCGGTGAGTGTATATGTTTCTTCTACATAGTTCAAAAATACCTGGATTTACTTTACTTTTCTCATCCCCTTATTGTCTCACTTTGTTCACTCCTTATTAAGTTTCCCTCCTCCTCAATATTACCTATTATTATTTTCTTTTTTCTTTTGGTTCACTAATTGATGCTCCAAGGCTACATTGGAAATTGTAGATATATTACTACTAGAAGACTACAAACTGTGAGTCATGGTTTTCAAGATTTTCGTATAATGTACTGACATACATAACTAATGTTAGGAAACCAATGGACATTTAAGTATAGATTATACTTTGAATGTGAACTGTTCTGTGTATGTTCTACATCCTGCAATATGTGCAGACTTTGTTATTTCTTTATTGTCTTAAAAATGTTAATAAAGACATATTGAAACAGTTTGTGAGCCCCATAGGAGACAGGGACCGATGTGCAAGGACTTAGCTATGCAAGCCCATTATTAGAATAAAAATTCTATATACAGTTCTTCCATTAAGGTACAGTGTAATGGAGGCCATGCTTGTTGAATTACAACCAGTTACCTGTAAGGCTTGGCCAATTACTGTACCGTACCATCTACCTCTACTGTGCAATCACCAGACCGGTTGACCCTTAGGTCTTTATCCATGAGCTAAATGTTAGGCAGACATCTCCTACCTGCCAGGAAGCACCAACCTATACCAGCTAAGGGCAACTACATGGACTGTTTAATCATTTTACTATACTACTATATTTGTGTATAAAACTACTTTTAAATAATGTATAATAATGTTTCAGCACAGCGCCGTGGCTCTGACTGGTACAGCTAAGTATTGTCCATTAAATAGGACCAACTGCAGAATCTGGGACAGTCATCTCTAGTAAAACTCTTGAAAGCAGTTAGTTTCCAGTTTGTATCAACATCCTTTAAAATAATCATCCATGGAGGTAGCTGTAATCTTCTCATGTGTTTCTTTTAACTTTAATGCTCCTATTTTCTATTCTGAGCTGTGGTCACATGACCAGGTCCATGCAGTTATTTCTTATTTCCTGTGATGTTATGTCTATGGATGTGCCAACAGGGTCAGTGATATGGGAGCGTCTATGTAACTAGCTGGGTGGGAGGAGCCAAAAACCAACAGGACGTTGGTAGGGGTGGTTCTGGAACTGTGGAAAAGAAAGCAGAAGTGCATAATGGTTACAGCAAAAGGAAATGCCACATACAGGATGTAAAAAAACAGAGTGAAAATAGGTCGTGAGAGTCCAAATTAAAAAAAAGTATGGAGAAGATGTACATGAAGTAAGCAACTACATGAGCATATCTATTAAAAACCATAGCAATCTCAGAAAACCTTCAAAGACTCCTAGGGTTGGGGGAAGAAAACATCTTAATACACTATAAAACAAAGATAAGAAAAATGATCCCTCAAAATTACATAATTGAATGCTGACAAATGGAGTGTATCACAACCTAGTTTTCTCTTACAAAATGTATGCATGCCACTGCATTCCTCCTAAAAACAAAATGGAGGATTAAAAAACATTGTTGCTTTGAAAAAGTCTAATTTACACAGGTAAAATCACTTCTATTCCACTGCCAACACGACAAATATATGCAACATGATCGTTTTTCATAATAATTTTGTTTCGAAAAAAAAATATAAAGTGTAGAACCACTCTCATCTATAATATAGCCCTTTAATACACATTATTACATTTTGAAGACTCTCAAGTGGAATTCATTAAAGCGTAACATAATACAGCGCAAATCTAAACATCTTGAGGATTAAGATGACAATTGGTTGTATGTGTCCTACAAAAATCTAATCACAGGCAGATGTAACACTATTTGGTAGTCATTCTCAGATACCAATGATCTTCTCATGGAAACTTTTATTACAACTCAATACACAAACATCATTTCAAGGTAGATCTCAGTAGACCTTAACTTGGGCTCTCTATACAACACTCATTATAATATAGTTTGAAAAAAAAAGATTATAATGTGGATTTCATATTTAATCCTCATAATCGAGATACTTATCTTTGAAGACAATAACCACTTCTCATCGTTTCTATAATTTATCAGTGATAGAGAAAAAAACGAATTGGTCTGAACTTTCATGACACAACAAATAAGGGAGATACTAATTACTTTTTCTATGCATATTCAACCAACCCAGGAAGATTTGCCAAGAAGTATGTAACATACAGGTCAAGTAATAAATCAAAAAATTAGATTATATGGTTTTATTCATGTGAGGCATGTGTATTTAGCTGTGGGAAACGTGGTTTAAAAAAATATCACTTAACCCAAATCGCTTACCCTGATGACAGAATGAGGATGCTCTCTGTAAATATTATGTACTGGGGTAATGAACATTATGCTGTTCACAGGAATATTACTTAAACCAGCACAACATGTATGCTAATCATTCATTAGCTGGAGTTTGTATTAGTAGTGAGCCACATATAGAATTCATCAAGGTGACAACATATCATGTGCTACATTGTATTCAAGGGTCTTTCCAGTAAGATTTATTTAAAGCATAGCGATCAGGAGTTAAGAATAACAAGAAATCATTACTCCCTTCCACCGATCCCCCGTTGCTGTTGTTCCAATGTTGCCCCAGTCCTTACTGTTTTTAACTTCCGGATCCTGGCTCAACAGAAATGTCAGTAAAAGCCTGCTCAGCCAATCCCTCTTCAGCCTGTGACCAACTGAGTTGTCCTTTACTGGCATTTGTGGTGTGTGAAGCCAACTAAGAAAGTAAAGAGCAGTATAGACAGATGTAGTGTGGGGGATTGGTGGAGAAATTTGTCTTTGTTCTTTTTCACCCCTTCTGACCACTATCCGTAAAAATGCTACTGAAAAACCCCTTTAATAAGAGGTCAGCTGTTTGAAGGGGTGGCATTGCCTGTGGTGCATCCCCTTCAAAGTTTACCACTATGACGTGTCCCATTGAAGTGAACTTTATGTGCAGTTCTAATTACACTGCACCGCTGCTACAAGCTAGTGTGGGACAAGATCTGTTAAGTAAAACCAGGATAACCTAAGAACTTGCTAAAGTTTATAGGAACAAACAACAGCTCAGGGGGTTTCTCTGGTGGTACCTGATATAGAATCTGCAAGAATAAATCAGAAATGTTCTGCATTAACCCTCTCAAAAATCTATGTTGTAGTTTTATTCCGGCCGCCTCTCGGCATGTTTGCCGTGCTGCGGCCAGAACTCCAACCCGCCCCCATTATAGTGAATGGGGTCAGAGCGGAGTTCCAGCGGCACGCGTGCGTTAGCGGCAGCAGGGATCCGGCAGGCTGCCGCTAATGTAAAAATAGCCTTAGAGAAAATGAGCTGTTTTGAGCTGATCAAGTAATTCTGAGATGAGGGGTAAAGGAATACATATGGTGATCATATAAAGTTCTCTGTAGTCAATACAAGAACAAAGCACTTCATCTTTCTTGGCCACAATAGGGAAATCCAGCAGTAGAGATGCAGGGATAAATAAATCCCTTCTCCCATTTCTTCTTGATCTCCTGTTCCATCACTCAGAAGCAGACAAGGAATAAATCCTCTCTTTGGGAAACTTGTAACCGGGAATTAGGTCAATGGAACAATCATATTCTCTGAGGTGGAAGAACATCAGCAGACTTTTTAGAAAAAACATCAGCAAATTCAGGATACTAAGCAGGCAGACCTTGGAGACTAATGGAATTGACTAGAACTGTGGAATTAAAACATCTTCATGTACAAGCCTTTCCCCATGGTATTAATTCTCAAAAACCAAGTCAGTTACTGGATTTTGGAGGGCCAACCAAGGAAAGCTGAAAATAATTGGCCAGAAGGGAGAGTGAACCAACAGAAATGAAATTGTCTCAAAGCAGATACTACCTACTGACAATTTAAGACCAGAGTGCAGAGTGCAGAATATTATCAAGAGGTACCATCTAAAGAACAGATGCCAATAGGTTTCTCCAGAGGCTCAGGGTTGATAATCAATTTTTTGGCCATATCAAAATAAAAAATAAAAATTTTGCAGCATCAAAATAAACACAATCCTGCATTTACAAAGATATACTCTTCCATTCAATATTATAGGACAAAAACCGCTAGACTTGAAAGTTTTACAACTTAAAGGGAACCTGTCATCAACTTTGTGCTGCCCATACTAACGCAGCATAAATTAGAGACAGGTGAGTTGATTTCAGCGGTCTGTCAGTGATAAGTTAAAAGTAAGTGGTTGCCGAGAACCAACATCACAATCATTGCAGACTGGCCTGGAAAAGAGTCCCGGCCACCTGAGAAGAGTCCTGGCTATTCATGCTCTCAATACAATCCTGCTCTCCCTGCCCACCTGCTGATGATTGACAGTCTTCTACCTAGTTTTCTCCCTTTCTCTCTAGGAGAGAGCTGCCAATCATCAGCAGATGGATGAGAGTGCAGGAGCTTATGAATAACCATGACTCTTCTCAGGTAGATTTGACTCTTTTCAAGGCCTGAGCTGCAATGATTATGCTGGTTCTCAGCAACCACTTTTAGCTCATGAGTGACATGCCGCTGAAATCAGCATTTCTGTCACTATTTTATGCTGCCCTCAGTGAGGTCAGCAAAAAGTTGATGACAGGTTCCCTTTAAGGGTACACTTGTTGGCAAAGTGCCCTTTATTACCATATTATAAAGATCTAAGTGTCTCTTCCTATTCGTCTCTGCCATGGAGAGCCTCAGGGGACCCAGTTGCATTGTGTATCCTCAGACACAAAAGGAAACCTAAACAGAACTACACAAAGGAGTCTCCTTCTATGACCTTCTCTCCTGATAGGCCTGTAAATATTAGTGACTAGAGAAATTAGGCTATTAAGAGAACCACATGAGGGAAATTGTATCATGGTCTAGCTTACCAGGTCAGAGAGGCCCAAACGATACTGACTATGGAGGGTGGCATCACTCCAATCAGTGGCATAGCTATAGGGGTCGCAGCGGTCGCAATTGCAACCGGGCCCCTAAGCCAGGGGGGGCCAGAGGGCCGCATCACCAATTAGGCGAGGTGCGGTGCGGCCCTGGTCAAAGTTGGGGGGCAACGGCAGCGGGGCAGAGAGAGATGAGCGCTGCCATTGTGGAAGCGCTCATCTCCAAAGTCATCTGTATCACCGTCCCCAGGACAGCAATACAGATGAATAGTGCTGCGGCGGAGCAGGGGGGGGAGAGGCGTCTCCCATCCGCATTTATCTGATCATAGCACTGTCTGAGCCGTACATTGCGGGACACAGGCCAGAAGAGGCCTGCATCACATCGCTGAAAGCCGCATGGAGGTAAGTATAATTGTTTTTTTTTTATATATATATATGGTGCAATTACGGACCGCAGCGCTATGGGGGCATTTCTTACTGGCACATGATTTGGAGGGCATCTATGGGGGTGGGACACTTTTTACTGGCAGATGATTTTTGGGGGGAACGAATGGGGGGGGGCAATTCTTACTGGCACATTATTGGGGGGAAATTTTGGGCACTTCTGGCACATTATTGGGGCACTCCTTACTGGCACATTATTGGGGGGCACTATGGTGCACTTCACTTCTTATTGGCACATTATTGGGGGGCACTATGGGGGCACTTCTTACTGGGACATTATTGGGGGGCACTATGGGGGCACTTATTACTGGCACATTATTAGGGACACTTCTTACTGGTACATTATTGAGGGCTCATTTTTGGGGCACTATGGGGACTCTTCTTATTGGCACATGGGGGCATCTACTAAGGCCACAAAGAAGGGGTATTTTATATGGGGGGCTCTGTATGGTGCATTTTATACTAGGACACATTATGGTGGGTACTACGGGGACTTTGTCGACAGGACTTTGTTTTCCATCTTGCATAATGGATCCGTTATGATTCTCATAGGCTTCTATTATGACGGATCAAAACGGAATGCCTCTAAAGGCTTCCATTTTGACTTCCGTCTTATGGTTTCCGTTATTTTCCGTTATAACCATGTTATAACGGAAAACACAAACGGAAAGCATAACGCTGATGTGAACCCACCCTAACCTGCTGACTAAAATTTGCTGTATATTCTTTAATTTCCAGCATCTCTGTTTTGAAACACAAAATTTAGCCACAGCTAATGAAGCTCCAAAACTGAAAGAAATGCAACCTTTGTAAATGCATCCATTTGTAATGCAGGATCTCTAGGTGTAAGACTAAATGCTCAAGACTAAGGATTACCACGCTACAGAGTTTTAATATTTTCTTTGGTTCTCTGACACTGGAGAACCTTATATTAACCCTACACACATAAATCTACTCAGGCATGCTTTTGGCACTGAAGACCAGTGCTGGCCACAGCAGAACACATGACCCTTTCAGGAATTTTACCGTCCTGGCACTGAAAGAAGTGCAGATTGGCCTTCAGCACTGGAATTGACTTATTTGGAGAAGGTAAGTGTATTTTTTGGTTTTGTTACAGCACTGTACTAGCCAAAGTTAAAAAGGGTTAGGCTACTTTCACACTGGCATTTAATCGTTCCGGCAGGCTGTTCCAGCAGGGGAACCGCCTGCCAGACCCGTAACTACAGTGCTGTGGCCGGATCCATGCCGCTCCCCATTATAGTGAATGGGGCGGGCGGGCTGACTTCCGCCACTCATGGATGTATATTGTAGTTACGGATCAGACAGGCTGTTCACCTGCTGGAATAGCCTGCTGGAACAAGTAAGCGCCAGTGTGAAACAGGCCTTAGAAAGTCTCACAACCCCTTTAAGCTCTAATCAACAAATTTAAAAAATTTAATTTCAAGCAACTTCATATTATCTATGTTTTTATAAACAGCTAAAGTACAGTATGAAAAAGTAAAGGGGAAGCTCCCCCCCCCCTAACAGTCACATCAAAATTGGAAAAACACTACCAACAATATCACTGTTTTATTGTAGATTTTGAATTTATGTCTTAAATACATATATTTGAAGCACAGCTCAAATAACTGAAGTGTTTTTACATCTCTTAGTAATGGAACTAGTTTTAGCCTAAAGTAACAGTAGCATTTTCCCCTCTGTATTCCATTGGTCATAACAATTTTTTTGTGTTCAATTTAGTTGTATGAGACCTTGAAATTTGAAAAATTGGGGGGTGGGGAATAAAAAAATACCTTACTGGGGTCAGTGGCATACATAGAGAAGTAAGGACCCCATATCAAGGATCAAACCAGGCCCCCCACACAGGACAGAAGGGTTTCTGCCTAAATTCTTTTCAATTACCCTTGGGACATTTTTTCCACTGCCTGATTTGCTAAACATCTTTCAGTTAGAGGATAGAGTCCTGAACAAGTTTTCACCTCCAGTAGAAGAGGATATAATACCAACTAAGACTGGGCCCCCTCTTGCCCTGGGCCCTATAGCAGTTGCATGGTCTGCCGCTATGGTAGTTACACCCCTGCCCCTGTACTCTTTAACTGGTTGATATGATACCATTTCAGTAATATAACCCATAATCATATACCATAAGCATTTGTTACAGTGGGGCTATGCTGTTACTTTGGGGAATGGGTTGTTCCTGGACGTCCTTGGCAGCACACAATGGGTTAAGTTTAGATCCCTTAGTGCAAGGCAGAAGAGACATGATTAGTAGTAACCAATAAAAAAAAGGTCACATGGTATAAGTAGTAGGAAGAACCACACCTAGCCAGAGTTTTTTTCTTCTGCATTGGAGAAGAGACATAGGTTTCATTCTTACACTTGATTGTGTTTGTTTGTTTTACAGATTTACAGATTATATATTATGAAGTTCCCTGAGGGGTCCCAGATGTACACTGTATTCTGCCCCCTCCTGGTTTATGCTGTGCATGCCTTTATTTTAGGCTTGGCTGGAATAGGGGACACAGAACTATTGGATATGGTTCTCCCCATTCTATAAGCCATCAGCTACTCTCTGAAGAGGATCTGTGTGAGAGAGCTGCTGGGGTGCCTTGGTGCATGCCAAGCCCATCAGGTAAGAACCCTGCATTGCAATGCTCCTGCATTGAGCTTACCGGCATTAGGCTCCACCCCCTGCCTTCCTGGGATTCCTCAGCTCTCTCTGCCTCGTGGTTCTGGCGTTCTGTGAGCGCCAAGCATTCCTCCCAGCTTCCTGTGACTGTCAGAGCAGAGGCTAGCATCTTCAGGGGGCGGGGCTTGACAGTAGGAGTTGTCATAGTGCCAGGAGCTGCACTGCCTTGCTACACACTCTGCCAGGAAGCAGTGCTCTCTGAGTCATAAAGTAAGTGTTCACTGAACGGTATCTTTGGCTCTATGTTCAATCAATTGCAGAGAAGGGGTACCTCCTGTGTCTTGTAGTACTCCTATACTTTTCTAGGAGTTTACTATTGCTTGGTATAGCAGTCACTTGCTTATTGTGCACTTTTTGTGTGTCCCATAAATCTCCCTGTGTGCTGGGTGTGGTCCTCGGTATCTGCTCTTGTTCTGTGTGTATATAGACTGCACAGTACCACTTATCCTTTCCTGTATACTAAATGTAATCCTCAGGGAGATGTGGTGTTTTGTGCACTCTTGGGAATATTTATTTTGCTTTCTCTTCCATAGATGTCTTCATCTCTGGGGAGAAAGCGTTCCAGTAAGTCAAGACACAGATTGTGTCGTTCCTGTCACCAACCCTTGCCTGATGACTGCAGAGATGATCTGTGTGTGAACTGTGATGTGGATGTGACCCATTCTACTGGAGTCTCTTCAGATGCTATTAGAGACATCATCAGATCTGAACTGGCCAAATTGTTTGGTGAAGCAGGCCCATCTTCTAAATGGAGGAGAATGGCAGGCAATCATTCCCCCTCTCACAGCTCTAGCTCAGACTCAGATGACAACAGGAACGAGGAATTTTATATCTTTCCTCAAGAAGATGTGTCTAAACTCATCAAAGTGGTCAAATCTACTCTAGAGTCTGATAAATCTATTGCAGGCAAGCAGCCACGTGATGGACTTTATTATTTCCCCAAGAATGATAAAAAAGTGTTTCCTCCTCACCCGTTAATTGATTCCTGGTTCAGGAAGGAGTGGGAAAGTTCAGAAAGAAGGAGACTGGATTCAAGTTCCAGATTCAGGGCACTGTATCGCATTAATGAGGAAGATTCTGCAAAATGGCAACAACCGCCTAAAGTGGACCTGGCGTGGCAAAGCTTGCAAAGAAAGCTATCTATCCTTCTGAAGAGTCAGTATTACTCAAAGATCCACTGGATAAAAAGGTGGATTCCCTGGCCAAGAAAGCATATGGTGCTGCATCATCTTCTGCCAAAATAGCCATGGCTTCCTTACCTGTGGCAAGAGCACTTAGAGTGTGGCTTAGTGATGTTACTAAGGACTTGAAGTCTGATATGCCTAGGGAAGAAATTTTGGAGAAGCTGCCAACTTTAAAGGCTGTAGCTGAGTTTTTATGCGATGCCCCCCTGGACTCATTACGTTTAGCATCCAACAATATGACAGCTTTGAATGCTATCAGAAGATCTTTATGGCTTAAACAGTGGTCAGGGGATATGTCTTCTAAGCATCGTTTTTGTAACCTACCTTTTCAGCCCGAATCAATGTTTGGCCCTCAGCTTCGGGATATCCTGAAAGATCTTAACGAAGATAAAGGCGTAGCTTTTCCATCTTCTAGCAAAGAATCCTATTTCAGGCCATACAAAAGGCAGTTTAGACGCTCTCCAAAATTCAAGAGGAATTCCGGATCCGACAGATATAGAAGCTTCAGGCCAAAGCAGAACAAATCTGGATCTTCTTTTGATAAGAATAAGCCGCCACAAAAGAAAAATCCTGATTTATGATGCCAGTTTACCTTCTCTGGCAGTTGGAGGAAGATTGGCACAGTTCTTTCCAGTGTGGAGGGAGTCCACATCAGACCAGTGGGTACTCTCCCTCATAGAGAAAGGATATTTTTTTAGAACTGAAGACAATTCCTCCAGACAAATTCTTCATAAGTCAGTCACAGGATCCTCAGCTACCTTAGTTGATGAAAGAGTTCATACTAAAGAAGGCTCTGGAACCGGTACCCCTGGGTCAAGAAGGGACTGGAGTGTATTCAAGAGTTTTTTTAGTGCCAAAATCAAACGGAAAATTTCGTCTGGCCATCGACATAATGTACCTGAACAGAAGCATGGAAAAACGCAGATTCAAAATGGAGACAATACAGTCAGTTTTTCCTCTTCTCAACAAGTTCAACCTGCTCCCGGTCCAATCCATTCAATTCCTGGGTTTTGTAATAGATAGCCTACAGATGAGAATATTTCTCTCACAAGAGAGGGTGCTGAAGTTGAAGAGGGAAGTCTTCAGAATGATCTCTCATCCAGTATGCACAATCAGAATGGCTATGAGGACTCTGGGCTGTCTGACTTTAACCCTGGATGCGTTGCTGTGGGCCAGAGCCCATATTCATCCTCTCCAAATGGAGATCCTGGCCCACTGGAACAGGAGCTATCATTCCCTGAATCAAGAAATAGAAATTTCATCTTCTACACGGGAAGATCTCCAATGGTGGCTTTCCCCACAGAGGCTACAGCTGGGAGCCCCCACTGATTCAGAACGAAGCCACTATCCTCACCATGGATGCCTCCTCCTAGGGTTGGGGTGCCCATGTCAACGATCTTTGGGTACAACAGAAATGGAAAAACTTGCAGAACTTATCAGTGATCCACATCAAAGGGAGTCTCAACAAGAAAGCAGATGCCTTGAGTCGTCAGACAGTGTGGCAGGGAGAATGGTCTCTAAATCCAAAAGTCTTCAAGCAAGTGACGGAAAAGTTTGGAATGCTCCAGATACTGTAGATGTGTTTGCCACTTTAGAGAACGAAGACTCCTCATTTTTGTTCCCTATCTCCAGCCCACAATCCGGTAGCAGTGGACGGCCTCTCCATCCAGTGGCAGGGAATGTTTGTGTATGCATTCCCTCCTCCGGCACTCATTCAGAAGACGCTGAAGAAAAGAAAAGAGGAAAAAGTGAGAGCCATTGTCATAATACCATTCTGGCCCAGGAGAGCATGGTTCAGTCTAGCTCTGTCTCTCTCTCAGGGGAGGTGTTTTAAGCTTCCTCTGTTAGCGGATCTCCTCTCTCAGAAAGGCCATCAGAACCTACAGTCTCTCAGGTTGACGGCATGGATGATGAATTAATCCTGCTCAGACAGGAGGGTTTGTCAGAGAATGTAATTAACACTCTACGAAGCTCAAAAAGGGAAACAACAAGAAAGAAGTATGAAAAAATTTGGCAGGCCTTTAAAGCTTTTTCCTCATAGTCTTCTGTTGCTGCAATTCTCAATTTTCTTCAAAGAGGCCTCGATGCTGGTTTAAAGTTTAACACTCTAAGAGTTCATTTTTCTGCAATCAATTCTTTTTTGAATGGCTCATTTTCAGGTCACCCACTAATCTTAAAATTCTTTAAGGGAGTAAAGAACATTTGTCCTGTAGTAAAATCTCCTGTTCCTTCCTGGGATTTACACATCGTACTGAAGGGCCTAGGATCATTTCCTTTTGAGCCTCTGGAATCATCAGATTTGAAGTTTTTGACCTGGAAGATAGTATTTTTGGTTGCGATTGCTTCTACCAGACGTGTCAGTGAAATACAAGCCTTTTCCTGCCAAGAGCCATATTTTAGAGATATGGGAGATGCTATCCTGCTAAGAACACTTCCGGGTTTCATTCCAAAGTTGTGTCATCCTCCAATATGGAACAAGAGATTGTTCTTCCATCCCTACCATTGTTGGAGGAAGTAGAAGATGCTCTTGATGTCAGAAGATCTGTCCTCTCTTATTTGGAAAGAGTCAAGCAGTTCAGAAAAGTGGAGAATTTGTTTATTTTGTTTGGAGGAAAATGCAAAGGCTCTAAGGCAACCAAACGTACTATATCCCGTTGGATAAAGTCTACTATAGAACTGTGCTACTCTATCGAAGGTTTGGCTTCTCCATTGGACTTAAGGGCTCATTCGACCAGGTCAACTGCAACATCTTGGGCTGAAGCTGCCAATATTCCGTTACAAGAAATTTGCCGGGCTGCTATGTGGTCAAGCACTAACATGTTTATCAGATACTACCATCTAGACATCTCTGAGGGCACAGCTCTGGCTAGAAGTGTTTTGACGTCCTGAGTATTGGTTGTCCCTCCCTATGATTTTTCACTGCTACTAAGTCCCATTGTGTGCTGCCAAGGACGTCCAGGAACTACCAAATTTTTTACTTACCTTCCGGAAATTCGTGTTCCTGGAGTCCATAGGCAGCACAAAATACCCACCCTAATAAATATTGTTTGTTTGCTGCATACTAACTCTGGCTAGGTGTGGTTCTTCCTACTACTTATACCATGTGACCTTTTTTTATTGGTTACTACTAATCATGTCTCATCTGCCTTGCACTAAGGGATCTAAACTTAACCCATTGTGTGCTGCCTACGGACTCCAGGAACACGAATTTCCAGAAGGTAAGTAAAAAATTCTGTAGATACCTCTCCTGTTTGAAGTTATAGGATTTTCTGAGACAGACTTGATCTGACAACTATCAATACAATTTCCTGCTCTATGAAGTTAAATTTGTACTCATTAATATTATTCACAGACACTTTAATATATCATTGTTCCATCAGCCACCATACAAGTCCTCGCACCACACAAACAAGTTTTACATTCAGCACAACAGTCCACACTATCTGCTCTTAAAGGAAAACTGTCGTCAAAAATGAGAAATATATCTAAAATGTTAAAACATGCAATGTAAGTTTTAGAATTTTTTGTGCTTATATTTTTTTTTTTTACCATTAAAGGAAATATTGAAAAAATTCATAATAATTGTGTAGAACTTCCTATGTTGACCAGCAGGGGGAGCACAACTGAAAAGATGAGTGTAGGGAAGCCGTTTGTAGCCCAGTGCTATAAAGTGTTATCTGGCTATTCCCACCTCCTGTGACATCACGCTGCTCTTACTTGCTTATCTGATAACAAGAGATTGTCTTCCACAATACAGTGTCCAGCGGCCATCTTGTTGTGGTCTGCAGTGTGATAGCATAGGAGGCACAGTCATCAATGTTATTTCCAATTGTGATTCTGATTATTCCTCCACCACAGGGATTTTCTCCACTGACAGGTAGCAGAGTTAGGGTGGTAGTGCATGACTGAGTTTGATCTGAGAAACTCTTTCATTGTGCGTTACTTCCACCAAGCTTTTCTGTCTGCACCCCTGGGATCTGGCCCTTGTCTTTGTACGCCTCTTCCTGGTCTGCGCCCCTGGGCCCTTATCTGTGCCCCACTCCCTCTTTGTCTGTGCCTCTCTGGTTCTTGTCTCTGCTGCCCCCTGTGTGCGCCACCCTGGCCCTTATCTGTGCACCCCTCACCCCCCCTTCCCCCCCCCCGGACCTTGCTTGTGACCCTGCCCTTTACCCCTTATCTGTGCGCCACTGGCCCTCTTCAGTGTAGCCCCTAGCCTTATCTGTGCCCCCCAGGCCTTGTACGCACAGGTGTACTGTGACATCACTGTGCTTATTATCCCTGGACTGTGACGTCGCAGTGTTTATTATCCCTGTACTGTGACATCACTGTGTTTATTATCTCTGGACTGTGACATCACTGCGTTTATTATCCCTGTACTGTGACATCATTGTGTTTATTATCTCTGTACGGTGACATCACTGTGTTTATTATCCCTGGACTGTGACATCACTGTGTGTATTATCTCTGTACGGTGACATCACTGTGTTTATTATCTCTGTACAGTGACATCACTGTGTGTATTATCCCTGGACTTTGACATCACTGTGTTTATTATCCCTGTACGGTGACATCACTGTGTTTATTATCTCTGTACTGTGATATCACTGTGTTTGTTATACCTGTACAGTGACATCACTGTGTTTATTATCCCTGTACAGTGACATCGCTGTGTGTATTATCCCAGTGCAGGAAGAGGTAAGTGGTCTGTGTTTGTGTGTTTGTTTTCTATTTTTCAGGGTCATGAATGCAGAGGACTATGTCAGATTCGGTGGACTATGTCGGACCAGCTTTTTTTTTTTTTTTTTTTAATAAAATGGTCAAACAGGGGTCTGGGGGAGTGTTTATTTCAATAAAATGTTTTATACTTGTGTGTGTGTGTGTATTTTTTTTTACAATACTACAGTTTTAGTAATTATGGCTATCTACAGACGGCCCTGATTACTAATACTGGGCTTAGTGCTTGCAGGTATGGCAGGCCAGCACTAACCCCAACATCTATTACCTTGGCACCCACTGCCACCAGGGGTGCCGGGAAGAGCCGGGTACCCACAGGACCGGACCTTCTAAATTGAGGGTCTGGCTCTGGGGCGGCTGTATGCTGGTACCATTAGGCTGGGAAGGGCCAATAACCGTGTCCCTTCCCACCCTGGTAGTGCCAGGCTGCTGCTGCTGGTTGTATCTGGCTGGCGAAGGAAAAAAAGGGGGGACCCCACGCCATTTTTTTTTAATTATTTATTTTTGTAAAAAAATGGCGTGGGGTCCCCCCCTTTTTTCCTTCGCTAGCCAGATACAGCCAACAGCAGCCTGGCACTACCAGGGTGGGAAGGGACACGGTTATTGGCCCTTCCCAGCCTAATGGTACCAGCCTGCAGCCGCCCCAGAGCCAGACCCTCAATTTAGAAGGTCCGGTCCTACGGGTACCCGGCTCTTCCTGGCACCCCTGGTGGCGGTGGGTGCCAAGGTAATAGATGTTGGGGTTAGTGCTGGCCTGCCATACCGGCAAGCACTAAGCCCAGTATTAGTAATCAGGGCCGTCTATAGATAGCCATAATTACTAAAACTGTAGTATTGTAAAAAAAAAATACACACACACAAGTATAAAACATTTTATTGAAATAAACACTCCCCCAGACCCCTGTTTGACCATTTTATTAAAAAAAAAAAAAAAAGCTGGTCCGACATATCCAACATAGTCCTCTGCATTCACGACCCTGAAAAATAGAAAACAAACACACAAACACAGACCACTTACCTCTTCCTGCGCTGGGATAATACACACAGCGATGTCACTGTACAGGGATAATAAACACAGTGATGTCAAAGTCCAGGGATAATACACACAGTGATGTCACTGTACAGGGATAATAAACCTCAGATCAACACATTGTGCCCCCATCAGACCTCAGATCAGCGTCTTGTGCCCCCATCAGACCTCAGATCAACACAATGTGCCCCCATCAGAGCTTAGGTCAGCGTCTTGTGCCCCCATCAGACCTCAGATCAGCGTCTTGTGCCCCCATCAGACCTCAGGTCAGCGTCTTGTGCCCCCATCAGACCTCAGATCAGCGTCTTGTGCCCCCATCAGACCTCAGATCAACACAATGTGCCCCCATCAGAGCTCAGGTCAGCATCTTATGCCTCCATCAGACCTCAGATCAGCGTCTTGTGCCCCCATCAGACCTCAGATCAACACAATGTGCCCCCATCAGACCAGTGTCTTGGGCCCCCCCTCAGACCAGCGTCTTGGGCTCCCCCTCAGACCAGCGTCTTGGGCCCCCCCTCAGACCTCAGATCAGCCCACTCAGCCACTTTAAAAAAGCATACTTACCTGTTCTGCGCTGCCGCTGCCATCAGGCTCCCTGCTCCACTGTCTTCCCTGCCGGCTCGCACTATGACCTGACGCTGCGTCAGGTCATAGTGCGCGCCGACAGGGAAGACAGTGGAGCGGGGAACCTGATGGCAGCGTAGAACAGGTAAGTATGCTTTTTTAAAGTGCTCCAATTATAATCTGGCCCTGGCAACAGGCAACTGTCTCTGCATCCTATGGACTCAGAGACAGCTGCCAGAGACCAGGACATATAATGGGTGTCCCCTCCGGTGTCATGTTACTGAAGTCTTCAATAACATGGCGCCGGAGGGGGCAGGCTATGTATGTGTAAAGTGCCTGCGCTTTACACATACACAGCGCTCCCATGATTTTTCAATAGGGTCGGCTCCGTCCACACTGGGAATGGAGCATGCGACCGTAAGTCATTTGTCTATGTGTCGTTCAGTGACACATAGACACGTGACTATGAAAATGACAGCCCCCATAAAGTTGCAAAAATGTAAAATACATAAAACACAATACACACATAATAAACTTAATTATACATATAAAAACTATTTTTAATGTTTTATAACATATGTTTTTTATTTTTTCATGATAGTGTCCCTTTAAACACATTTGTTACCAACACCATTATGTAAGCTTAGACTGTCCTCACGAGGCTCTCAGACATCTGTGGTCAACTTGCCGGTTCTGGGAATATGGGCCTCCTTTCGTCTCCTGCTTGGACCTACCCTAACTGTGCTCACTCTTTTATTTGTTGCCACTGAGACAATAAATCAATTTCACAGTCTTTGTTCCGTCAGAAAACACACTACAGGACAGATTTTTGCTTGCTGCCCTACTGGTTTTGGAGCAGTCACTGCTCAAGTTGGAGCACAAATGCAAACACACTTACACACAACACATGACTCCCAGTGCAAGATACCACTAGAGTTGTGGCTTCAGGAATTATTACTAAACTAACCCAAATTAGGATATTGCAGTACCTCCAGCCAATTGCTAAAGTTGTACATGTCACCTTTGTCTCAGCACCTCTATATCAGCTCTAAGTTCTATCATAAAGACACAAAAAAAATATTATCAAAGAAAGCAAGTTTGCCTAAAGAAGAGCCTTTCTGAAGAGAGTGTGCAACATTTAGAAAAACCCATAACATGTTGTACCATAAAATGTTGTGCTTGAAATTCCATGATTAATAACTTACAGAATAATGTGCACCTAAAACTTTTGTGGGAGCTATAGAAAACCCAGACAATATATTTATTGCAACTGATACTCATCAATTCACATATAAAAGTAAAAATCCAGATTGAATGCTGCTTTTTATACCATTATTTCTATCACTGGTATTAAGGAGCATGCAACCTGTAAAAAATCAGAATGCATAAATGAGACTACACCCTGATTATAGCCAGCCACATTCCTAGAGAGGTGTGATTGTCCCCAAATAGCAGCCTCACAATAGCAGCTACTTTCTTCCACCACAGTGCAGGCTTTGGGGAAAAAAACAACAAAAAGGTACATTTTGAATTTAGCATGCCTGACTGTACATTATATTAGTTAAATTTAGAGGCTTCTCATTAAAAAAAAAGTAAAAACAAAAACAATACAGAAAGGTCCTCTAATATCTAGTTATTGCCTACAAGGAAAAATACAGTCAAAACCGCACATCTCCAGGTTCTTCAGTAAATCTCCATGTTTTTCCTAAAAGACAAAACTAGAAAAACATTAATAACAACAGACAGAACCTCCTCTAGAGAGGTTCACATTGGGAGGCCCCTCTTCTGCTCTTGTAATACCTTTTGGTGTTTTTAAGCCTTCACTTTCTGCTGGTCTTATCTGCAATTTAAGTTGCCTTATTTCACTCTCTAGTTTTTCATTTTGGGTCCTGACCACATGAAATGGAACCCAGTGGGAAGGTCTTTGGCAGCCATATTGCCATTGTCTATGCTTCCACCATGAGGCAATATTTTCTTGCACCTTTCCCTCCATTTTAGGTTCACTCTCTCCAGCTTTTGGGACCCATGCTACACCCTTTATAGTGTAGTAATTTCTTAATATATGACCAGTTTTACCACACGTATAACAAGTTTTCAAATGTCTTTCTTTTTGTGCTGAGCAATACCTTGCAATGTGACCCAGCACTTAACCTTATTGTCCTTTTCCTGTGACTCCCTAACAGAAAACCGACAATACTTCACCATATGCCCCAGCCAACCACAAGAAAAGCATTTTTACTGGCTTATACTGAACATTAGGCTTAAATCCACCACTTGTATCAAGAGTTGTAACAGAAGACACTTGGACCCTGTTCTCCTGTATCTCACACCTTTCTCTTTTAGATTTAACAACACGATTTGTGCTGGAGGGAGCAACTGGCCCAACAACATGGATTCCTGCTACCTTCAGCCTCTCAGTAAGCTCCTCATTTTCCATTTTTAAACACTTGTTCTCTGCCACAATTAGCTGATTGCTAACAGACATAGCAGTAGCACTTTTAGCAGAAACTTTTAATGCTTCAATCTCCCTAGTAAGTACTTTCACACAATCCTCTAAATTTTCTTTTTGATCTATCATACCTCCATACAACTCATCCAGACACTCAACTTTGTTATGTAGAATTTCATTTTGCTCCTTCAGCTTTGAATACTGCTCTGCTATCCAGCAGGCGGCAAAAACTAGAGCACCTTTTCCTTCAGACTTTGTAAACTTCTTGACAGGAATTGCGTTGGTCACAAAACTTCTGGCTTCTAACCAGGGGTCTCTAGAACCCACCATTAAATTTAAAAGTGCCTCAGTATCTTTGACCTTTCCAATCTTTTTCAAGAAGCACTCCATGGTAAATTCTATACAACTACAATCATATAACCAAAGTTAAAGGGGTTGTCCAAGTTATGAAAAAAATATATAGCACTGTAAATCTGATGGGCAGCAATATATAACTAAGTTTAGCAAGTTTTAGGCAAAAAAAAATCTATATTTCCTCATTTACCTGGTTCTCTTCTGGCCTTTGTTTACATGCAATAACAACAATCTCAGCCCCTCCCCCCTCCCCCTTCTCTGCAAAAGCAGTGAATACAAGTGCTGAGTGACATGTCTGCCTGCTAGAATACTCAGCAGCATGCTGCATGTGTAGGACTACAAGTCCCAGCTATACAATGACACTGCTGATACACAACGGAAATTCTCCCTACCTGTTCTTGTACAATACAATTCTTCTATAGCTCCTTGCCCAGCATTTGTCTCCTCTCACTGCTGTAGCTACTATTTGTTGTAAAGCCTTGAGCCCTCAGTGTGTTCTGGCTGAAGGGGTAAATGTTTTATCTGAAGGAATCCAGGGAGAGAGCAGATAGCAGCCGGCAAAGAAAGAGGGCGTGGCCAGTGACGTCTCATGTACAGACTGTTATCTGAACTCTGATGCTTGTGCATGAAACATCACAGACCAGGGAGATAAGCTGACATCATAGGTCATGTGACCTTCAGTCAACTCTGAGAAACCAGCAGCTTTAGAAACACAAAGTATATGGGAAAGTTGTTATACCTGACAAGTTAGAAACATATAAAGAACAAAAAAATAACTCAACAACAGTAATCCAGCATAAATGATTCAGAATATAAATATACACAAATATTAAAATACTCTCCAGCCACACCTTTTCCCCTCCTACCTGGCTCGCCTATGTAAGAAATATGATTATCGACAATATTAATATTAAATAATATGATAATAATATTGAGCAATAAAAATATTCCCACATAAATTCTAGGGGACATTCAGCTAAGAAAGCACACCAATAAAAGTGTATATTGGGGGGAAAAAAAGAAAAATATAGTATTTACAGAATCAATAATGCGGAATTAATATGGATAAGATACAAATAAACCAATTAACATAAAAGAAAACCCAGTTAAGCAATAAACAAATATTTAATACTATAACACACCTATATATGTAGGACAGAACAACAATTAAATCACAAACTCTTTGACAAATTCCCGGCAGAAAAAAAGAACCCTGAACATAAATCCTAAAAACCAAACCTGTTAACCAAAACAATATTACACAGCATAACAACCATTCAGTAATGCAGAATCATTGAGTTATAGCTACCAGAACCAGGTTCTCACAGGCCACTTCTCCCAAGAAAGCTCTCTTTCTGACCAGTCCTCTTTCTGACCTGTCTTTCTTTGACCTGCCAAATTTTGCCCATCTTTAATACTAATTTTGGAATCTTGAAACTCACCCCCCTCCTATCAGCAAATGTTTCCTACTTCAAAGACCGTTTTTGATCTCTGTGTGTTCTTTCCCAAGATGCTCCAGGAGAATAAAAGGTGTCACATTTTCCCGCAACTTGCATATTATGACAACTCTATTCTCCCGTCATTTGCATATTGTGATGAGATCACACTGACTAGAGACATCACAAATGGTTGTGATACCATCTAGTATTCGTATTTGGACGGGAGAGTCCATCTGCCCTCAGGATGCCTTAGAAATATAAATTATTGTAAACACTACTGTAGACATCTTGACTAACAATGCAAAGGACTTTTCTATGGCAATTGACCCCAAGAATATTAATTAGCAAACCTTTTCATCTTCTATATCAATGACCATATCTTACACTGGTGAATATATTTTTATTTAGTGCTAAATGTAAAGATTATAAGTCACATAAAGTAATACAGTAGGACATGTTTTACTGTTACTGCAATCTTCTGGAATTTGTGATAACTAGACCTCAACCTTATTCTTTAATGAATGCAGAATATTATCACAAATTGTCATATTGATGAAATGCCAAGTAGAGTACTGAATTAAATAATATTCCTATTTATAGATATATATATATATATATAATCAAAAAAGACTGGGTAGTCAGTCATTAAAAGGTGGCATTCCATGTATTATTTAGTACTCTGGAAACAATGGCCCACATTTACTAATGTGAGTGCACCTAGATTTTGGTGTAAATTGCTCCAATATGTGTTGCAACTTAGCGCATCTAGCTTTACAAAAATTACATGTGCCAAGCCTGAAAACGGGGCCTGTCTAATCAGAAGGGGATGTGGCTTATTAGGAAATTACATAACCAAATAGAAACACCACTAGCTATGTGTGGAAACCATGTATAACTTACAAAACCAAAAAGACCACACTTAAAGCACAAATGCATTCTTTATTACATAATATAAAATTGGACAAACAGTAAATTGACAAGCCAAATTACAACTTGCAGAACAGTTAAGCGCAGTGAAAGATAATGTCACCTCAACAAAATCCCCTTACTTTTATATACAGTATAGACCAAAAGTTTGGACACACCTTCTTAATCAAAGAGTTTTCTGTATTTTCATGACTATGAAAATTGTAGATTCACACTGAAGGCATCAAAACTATGAATTAACACATGTGGAATTATATACCTAACAAAAAAGTGTAAAACAACTGAAAATATGTCTTATATTCTAGGTTCTTCAAAGTAGCCACCTTTTGCTTTGATTACTGCTTTGCACACTCTTGGCATTCTCTTGATGCCAGAGGATGAAGAAAATATCTCCTAAGCAATAACTTATCTCTGGTACAACTTACGAATTAATAATTATAATAATTGGATTCTGTGTGATATAGGCATCGTAGGGGGTCTAAATATCCCATCCCTGACAGCCAGCATTCCCACATAACCAGTATCTCACCAGCCGGATATAATATCCATTATTAAAACATGTCGGTCCCAAATATCCATTAGTGTGGATGGGAAGCCATGTTTTATTAATATTTCATGTCTGCCAGCTGAGTAAGAGAAGAGGAGCATGCACAGGTAACGAGGACCATCCCAGAAGGTAGGGACAGAATAGGAGGGAGGCTCCTCTCAGCGCCACCCTCTACCCAATGGGGATAAAAATGAACTATTGGGAACATTTGCTTCTCGGCCTTTTGGCTAAGATCAAGTGTAGTACTTGACAGTGCTGCCTTGGTCTTGGCTGGTAGGTGCCTGGGGTACCCGGTTGCTTGGCCCTTGGTAAGGGCATTGGTTTATTGCCAGTGTCCGAGCCATTGCTGCTATTGGGCTGCCGGCTTAGTCTCCAGGCAACGGGAGGCGATCACCTCACATTTCTTCGGAGTGTGGAGGCTTTTCTGACAAGATGGCTGTCGCTCAAGGAGTCCGTGTGGAGGAGTTCGGAGACGTGATTCCAGATTTTGAGAAGGTGTAGCATTCTGTTCGGTTTTTGGTCCTGGAGGATTATCGGGAAAAGAAAGGTTTCCAGTACATGATGAAGGAAATTTTACTGGATCTTTTGAAGACCCGGAAACAGGACGTTTTAGCCATGATGGACTATCCTAAAAGAGGTATTTATGATGTGGTATACCTTAGTCAAGAACTTTGTGATTTCTATGTGGATAAAGTTCGACTATCAAGAGATGTAAGATGGGAAGGAATCAGAGTAATTACTCATTTCCCTTGCCATGAGAGATTGGTCATTGTTAAGATGTACTCGCCTTTGGTGGATGGAGAAGATATATGGACTTTTTTGAAAAGTTATTGTGAATATATCGTGCCAAAATGGAAAGTGTACAATGAGTTCGGTTTTTGGACTAGCAAATGGAAGTTTTTGGTAAAATGGAGGATGGATGAGTCGAATTGTCCAAGGTTACCACCAGCCAGATTTAAAATCGGGAAAATTAATGGAGACATTTTCTTCAAGGGTATGCCGGTTTATTGTCGCCAATGTCGCAAATATGGTCATGACAAAGAGAATTGTCGTAGAGTGGAATGTAGAATATGTGGAGGTAACACTCATTTCCCTAAAGACTGTCCCGAGTATTTGAGATGTAATCTATGTCAGAGTTTGGATCATAAGTTCAAAGAGTGTCCAAAAAGAAATAGAGGAGGTAAGAAGAAAGGAGAAGAATCAATTGTCATGCAGGACTTAACCAGTGATGTGATTGAAAATTTGTTTGGTGGAGATTCGGAAAGATCATGTGGACGTTTTGAAGTATCTGAAGAGATAGGAGAGTCCCAAAGGAGGGAATCTGTTAAAGAGGAAATAAGAAAAGTCGAGAGTATGGTGGTAAGTGATAGTGATTCAGGGAAGCGGAAAATGGAAAAAGAAGTTGGTTTGGAGCTATCTGATTCAGAGATGGAAGGAAAGGTGGAGGCTAAAAGAAGAATAGCTTCTGTAGAGAAGATGGACGAAAGTGGTGGAAGTGGGAAAAGAAAGTTGGAATTTCCCGGGGATTATAATAAAATGAGACGCTCTTTGGATAGAAGTTATCCTGGAAAGGATTTACAAAGGGCTCGGAATTATGTAATGGATCAGTATGAGAAGAACCCGGAGGTGCTTAAGGGGATTTGTAAGTGGGATGATTGGTTGGATAAAGCGCTTCAGGAAAGGGTTGATGTTTCTATGGAAGAATACCAGTTGTTGCAAGATGGTATATTATATGCTCTCTTTAAACAAGGACACAGATGTTTAGTAGATAAGTTGGGTGATGAGGAATAATTTGTTTTATGTTTTTTGTTTTCTTTTATGATATAATTAAAAGACGATTTCAAGAGGATGTGACTTAGAACCTTAAATCTTTTGATTTCGTGGTTCCCGGACAGTTACTGATTGAGATCTAAAAAAAAAAAATCTATTCTTATCAGTCTCCTTGACTTGCCGGCTCAGGTCCTTTGGGTACCCCCTACACTCGGCCTTTGGGCATCATCGATTAAATTCGGCTTCAGCTCACTGCTGCTATTGGGTGTAGGGCTCTTCCCCTAGGAACAATAGTGTTCTGGTCTTTGACCTCCTCTTGGCCTGCTGCCTAATAGTCCTGGTGTACGACGTTAGACAGTTCTCACTTGGATCTCGACAGCCAAAAACGACTTTTGGAAGATTTTTCTCCGACTGCGATCAAGGAGAAGATCTTTGCGAAGACTCGACGAGGAACCCAGAAGACGAACCCCCGACATCGAATTGCCAGCGACGAGGACCTCCGACTTTGGGAAACTCCGGGAGGAAAAAAGAAGCTTGGCGAATTTCTTCCCCAGAAGAAGCGCCGCCCAGCAAGGAGGAAATCTGCATAGCCCCGCCCACCTATGGCAAAAGGGACACTTTGCGGAGATTCTCCAGGGAGAGGAAGACAAGAAGGGAGAAGCCATGGCCTCAACCTCCAAACCTTCCAAGACCAGCAAGAAGGCTGAGAGACCAGCCAAGAAACCCCAAGACATCAAGCTCCCTGGTTCTTTTGGACCTAACCCCACCACTTTTGCCCAGCAGAAGGTCAGTGGAAAGCCTGGCCAGGCCGCTCCTTCCCTGGAGCCCTGGATGCGGCAGACTGTCGCCCTGAAGCTCAAGGAGGTGGATGGGAGGGTCCCAGACATGACTGAGGAGATCTTCTGTCAGAAGATGCTGGTGGAGCAGGGGTTTTCGAAGCCAGAGACCCTCAGCGTACAGGCATTCGTGACCAGGATCTTCTATGTGACCTTCGCGTCAATCAACATCTGCAGAAGATACTGGGAAGCGGTGAAATCAGCGGCACCGGACTCTCCATTCTCTCGCTTCGTCAGGAACTGCCCCGTTCAGAGAGAGGAGAGAAGGATCACGGTGTCTATGAGGAATCCGCACACCCCCGGCAAAGACATCACCACTTTCCTGAAGCGGTTCTGCACAGTGGTGAGGGAACCCACCCACATCCTGAACGGACTCGGCTTCTGGACCGGGAAGTGGTCGGTGATTGTGAAGCTCAACAAGGATTCGACCTCCAAAGACGGCCTCCAGCACCTGCCCCAGTCATTTTCCCTCGGAAACTCCTACGGGCTCATCTACTACCCAGATATGCCACAGTTCTGCAGGAAGTGTGGGAAGAAGGGTCACAAAATGAAGAACTGTGAGGAGAATCCTTGCCGAATCTGCCGGGTCACAGGACACGAGACCAAAGACTGCCCCAAGAAGATGGCGTGCAACCTGTGTGGACTGTCCTCCCATATCTACAAGGACTGTCCAAAGAGAGATCGCACCTGGGCATCAGTCGCAGCCAAGGCTCCGGTCAGCGGGAAATCCGCCCCAGCTCCGGCAGTGGCGAAGCCCAAAGAGAAGCCATCCAAGAAGGAGGGTAAGCCAACATCTGCCCCCGCCCAAGCTCCCAAGACCAACCCTCCCCGCCCAGCCTCCTCCCTCCCCGTCACCACCACTGAGGTTATCCTAATCCCGCCCATTACCTCAGTGGCACTTTCACGCTCCCCCAGCCCAACCTGCCCCCTGGCCACCGCTGTAGCAGCACTAACCCCCCTCCAGCTGCTACAGCCCCCCCCCCAGGATGACTTTCCTGCTCTTCCCCCCAGGTGTCCAGCCAAGAAAGAGGAAGGAGAGGGACAGCCCCGTTGCCGACCACTCCAAGAAGAAGATGATAGAGGTGGAAGAAGATCCCCTGCTCTGCACAGAGGAAATGGACCAGAACGTGGAGGAGCAGGAAACCATCAATGAAGGCCCAGAGCCACAGGACCTTCAGGACATTCAGACCAAAGCGCTCCTCGAAATCGAAGCCCAGTGCCGGATGTTGATTGGGCAACCCATCGACAGTAGGCAAGACGAAGAGAAGCCGCTGGACGACCAGGGTGGTAACTAAGCTATATCGTTCCCGCTAACCTGTTTTCTTTCTCCTCCATGATGGCAAATTTTAACCTTTTTTTCCATTAATGTCAGGAGTGTTAGGGATAGGTCTAGGTGTCAGACGGTGCTAGATTTTCTTTCCTCTCAGGTTGCCAACGTCTTCATGTTGCAGGAGTGTACACTGCCCCCCTCTAGGTCTCACAACCATCTGGCCAGATTGTGGTCCCATTATCCATCCTATTGGTCCAGTGGAGGTGACTGTAAGTTGGCTGGGGTGGCCATCCTCCTCAGGGGAAGCGCCTTTACACTTGACTCCGTCCAGGAGCTCGTCTGCGGCAGGCTTCTTGTCGTAGACAGTTCCTGGGCGGTAGAGCCGGTTAGGCTCATCAATGTGTATGCTTCCCCTGACAAGGGTGAGCGACTGGAGCTCTTCCAGGCCCTGCGACTGCAGCTCGCTACCACTAGGACCATAGTGATGGCCAGGGACTTCAACTGCCCGATCGAGGAGGACGGAGGCAGCTCCGGTACTTCAAGCAAGTTGGACGTCACTTCCAAGCTGCTTATCGAGATGGTGACCGAAGCGTCCTTGCAGGACGTTGTGGGATCCATGGGGAAAGGCTCCGTTAATTATATGTGAAGCCGACCCAATGGCTCACTCTGTTCTAGGATAGACTTTGTGTTCACCTCTCGGGCAGTCAGGCGGTGTGGGTACTCTATGATCCCTTTCTTCTTCTCCGATCACAGAGCCGTTCAGGTCCAGTGCTTCCTTGGCGACGGGTTCCACCCTGGCCCTGGATCCTGGAAACTGAACTGTGCTCTGCTGAATCGCGAGGATGTGCTTGCGGAGCTTAGAGACACCTACATATCCTGGCGGAATGACAAATGCTTGTTTGCACGAACTAGTGATTGGTGGGAGTATGTTAAAGTCCAGTTTCTTTCAGGCCAAGCAACAACAACAGGCATGTGAGAAGAGGAGGGACTTCAGAGAGCTGCAGTGTCAGTTGTGATCCCTGCAAGACCTTCATCTGTGCGACTGTGCGACTGAGACTGGAGGAGACCAAAAAGAGCCTGAAAACCTGAAAAGGCACTTTGAGGAGGAATCCAAGCGAATCATTTTCTGTTCCAAGGTGGAGAACCTGGAGAAGGGTGAGAAATGTAACTCGTTCTTTTTCAGGAAACTCCACGCCGGCCACACACCCCTGATCGAACTTTGAAACAAGGATCGCAACATGCGAACAGGGAAGGAGGAAGAGATGGGAGTCGTCACAGACTACTACAGCGACCTCTACTCCCTGAAGAACATGGACCTGACAGCCGCCGATAAATTCCTGTCAGGTATCACTAACCATCTTGATCCTGTAGGTGCGGAGGCTATGGATGACCCTCTGACGGTGGGGGAGCTGCTCTCTGCCGCTAGATCCTTTAGGTCCGGCAGGACCCCGGGCAGTGACGGTCTCTCAGCCGAGCTCTATGTAGCGCTGGGGGATCTGATCTGTCCGGACCTGCTGGAACTCTATGAGGAGATGGTTGTGGAGGGTAGGCATGATCACGATCCTGTATAAGCGGAAGGGGGAGAGATGTGGCTTGAAAAATTGGCGTCCCATCTCTCTCCTGAACGTGGACTACAAGATCCTCACCAAGGTACTGGCCAACTGGCTGAAGGTTGTTATCGGCAGGATAGTCCACCTGGACCAGACCTGCGGCATTCCTGGCCACAGGATCACAGACAGCCTCGCTCTCATGCGAGACACGGGGCAATACATCAAAGACCGCCGCGTACATGCAGCCCTGGTCAGCCTTGACCAGGAGAAGGCCTTTGACTCTCATGAATTCATGGGCAAGGCTTTGCGCAAGCTGGGTCTAGGCAGGAGGTTCTGCTTGTTTGTTAACCTGATGTACCTTGACATTTGCAGCATGGTGTTGGTGAAAGGCTGGAAGACTGACCCCTTTCCTGTGCGCTCCGGGGTCAGACAAGGCTGCCTTCTTTCACCTCTCCTTTTTGTTTGTGTTATAGAGCTCTTCGCGGAGTCTATCCGGCATCATGGAGATATCAGAGGGATCACCGCACCAGGACCAGGACACTACGAGGTCAAGTGCTCGCTGTACATGGACGACATGACCGTCTTCTGCGCTGACCGGCGCTCGGTGACCACATTTGTCCACACCTGCGAGGAGTTCGGACAAGCTTCAGGGGCCAAAGTCAACTGCGGGAAGTCGGAAGCCATGCTCTTCGGGGACTGGCAACTGGCTTCTTCTGCCCCCTTCCCATTTACCATCAAATCGGACTTCATCCAAATCCTTGGAGTCTGGTTTGGGAAGGAAGGCGAAGCCCTCAAGTCTTGAGAAGAACGCTTGGCCAAGGTTAACCAAAGGATTGGACTATGGAGCCTCAGACAGCTCACTATCGAGGGCAAAGCGCTCGTCTTGCGTAACGAAATTCTGCCTGTGCTACAGTACACCGCACAGGCATGGCCCCCTCTTGCTACCGTTTCCAGGGCCATTACCAGGACAGTGTTTCGCTTTGTTTGGGGCTCGAAAATGGACAGAGTGAAGCGAGCCATCATGTACAAAGAGCCCCACAAGGGTGGGAAAGGCATCCCGGACCTGCCCACGTTACTGTGGATCGCCGTTGTTTGTGACAGCGTTCGCCGGACTCTGAGAACAGCAAATGGCTCTGTGGGCAAGGCTATGTCTCGCTTCTTTCTCCTGCCCCTCTGGAGGGGCCTAGGCTGGGACAAGTGGGACAGCTCCATCACTTACAACTGGCATGCTCCATGGTATTACGGAGATGTTGTCTGGTTCGTGAGGGAACATCAACTGGAGGGCCTCAAGCCCGACTTGTGGAAACCCAAGACGATCCACAAGCTAATCAGAGCAAAGGACTTGGTGGAGTCAATTCCAGGGCTCCCTGATGACACCGCAGAGACAGTTTGGACTAATGTGTCTTTAGACAGGTTAACCAACGGACACAAGGACTTGTCATGGATGGCCATCCAGGGAGGCTTACCCAACCGGTCATTCATGCATGCCCGCAACCTGTGCAAAACCCGGTACTGCCCCAGGTGCCCTTTCACGGAGGAAACATCGTACCATCTGTTTTGGGAGTGCCCCTTAGCGCATGGCCTGTTGGATGCCCTGGAACATGAACTCAAAGACTCGGTGCCCAGGAACTGCCTGCAACACACCTCGGTTTTGTACGGACTATTTCCTGGGATTCATTCTGTTGAGGCCATCCAGGAGGCCTGGCGCTTTATGAACTGTTTTAAGGATGCTATATGGCTGGCTTGCCAGGAACCGGCTCATCCTCAGAAGGGAGAGCATGTCTGTCCTGGACTGTCGCAGGCTTATCCACAGCCTGTTGCGGGACTACAACATCCTGGATGACGTTGACGAAGAAGAGGACTAAAACCCTCTCCTTCCCCCTCTCCCCCCTGTTGTGTGTGTCCTTTCAATAAAGCTCCGGGCATGTGATTTCCCCTCCCTACCCCTCCTTCCCATTCCCCACTCCTTATCACTGTCTAAAGGCTTTTGTTGGAAGGTTCTTTGTGTTATCGTGATTGAATAGGTATGCTAGTGTAGCATGTATTGTGATGTATAGCATAGGTCAGCCTGTGTTTTACATGACAATACCATGCTAAAGAACGACGATTGTAAGTATTTATTAAGTGCTGCCTCGTGGCCTGCGCTGCGTCGCAGTACTAAGTATGTATGTATTGACGAATTGATTGTAATAAAGACGTTTTCAATTAAAGAAAATTGGGAACATTTACTTGACACAACTTGGGGATCCGATCAAAATTGGGTTGTGTTCCACTTTCTTCCTGTCCCCGGAAACCAGAAGGGCCTCTGACCACACAATTTGTTG
Source organism: Rhinella marina (assembly GCA_900303285.1). Taxonomy (NCBI): domain Eukaryota; kingdom Metazoa; phylum Chordata; class Amphibia; order Anura; family Bufonidae; genus Rhinella; species Rhinella marina. The sequence continues at coordinate 189,025 of ONZH01016607.1, forward strand.
AGTAAGAACCTTTCTGCTTTTTATCCTTTTATTTTTATACTGTTTTGTGCATGTTTATGTATGTCTTATTTCTTGTAACTTTTTGTAACTAAGTACTGTATCTTTTTAGTACATTAAAGCACCTCTTTAATGGTTTTGCCTTGTACCCTGAACCCTTGTACCCCAGTAACCTCCGTTACCATGTATTTGCTATAAGTGTGGCCTGTACTACTGTGAACCTGCTTGCGAGTGGGGCGCTGTAGGGTTTTCTATGAGCCCATAATTAATTGGTGTATTCATTTTAATGTCATAGATGGTGGCAGCGTGTTGGGATGCATGAAAGGCTGTGTCGGGGTGTGATCGAGGCTCAATCTGAAGCCTGAGTGTAGGAGCACAAGAGATTGAGTGCATGAAATAGATAGACCCTTGGCTGTCGCACCCGGGTCATGTGACAGGGCGGTTCCTGTATGTGACATTCTTCATAAGAAGAAGTGAGGCAAAACGTACCTTGGGGTTGCTGGCTCTCCCAGGCTCTGGGTCTGTATGTTATATGTCCAGCTTTTTACTTGTTTATTTGACTTTCCCCTTGCACTTTACTGACAATTTGTTTAGTTACTCTTTTTTTCTGTTTGGCCACATCTCAATGCTGAATGCTCTGTAAAAGGTTTTTGTACCTTGGATTTAGGCAACGTGTTGGGATCTGGCCATGACAGCTATATATATGAGGTATGGTGTCAAGTGGAGTCCTTAATGAAATTACTATCTGGATAAACACTATCTCATTGTATCATTGCCCCATATATAAAAGTAAGGGGATTTTGTTGAGGTGATAGTGCAGACCCCGAGTCTGGTAGGGCCATTATCTTTCATAGTGCTTAACTGTTCTGCAAGTTGTAATTTGGCTTGTCAATTTACTGTTTGTCCAATTTTATATTATGTAATAAAGAGTGCATTTGTACTTTATGTGTGGTCTTTTTGGTTTGGTGAGGTTAGTAGGAAATAGTTTTGTGACAAAATTGCGCCATAATTCTTTCATAAAATTCTGTCTTAATTTAAGCCAAATAATAGCTGGTATAGAGTTAGACAAGTGACAATCCATGCACCACATTTATCATCTAGTCCGTGCCACTGTGATGAATCTACTGCAGGTCTAGACAGCCCGGCTAAGTTATCCATAGAGTTAATAAATCTGCCCCAATGTCTTTGTTTTTATTGTTTAGTCTTTTTTATCAGAAGAAGAAGTGGAAATGCAGATACATAAATACATTCAGTAAATGGTTAAAAAAGGTGATTGATTCAAAATGGCTTGTACAAAGGGTTGTTCTATCAAAATAATAATCAGTAAACAGTTGTTTTGACCTTGGAAAAATTGGGCTGGCCAGGATGGGAAAGAAAAAGTTGACACAAAAAGATATAGGAGAGGGGTGAGAAAAACAGCCAGTCACAGAAACTACTGTGTTCTTACTGTGTCTGGTTGTAAGTCATAGTTGAATAAAGAAAAACAAATAATACATTGCTTGAGCCCTTCCTGACATCCAGCATACATGTATAGCGCATCGGCTGCGCCAGCCCGATCAGCGGCGGGGGTCTGGCTGTTCCCCTGCTGTGTACTCCGGCACAGGTGAATATACAGTTTTGCGCAGGAAGAGGGCTCACTCCCCATTCCCATCTGGTCCCTGTTCTGCAGTGACAGGGACCCGATGGCTGAGAGGCTTGCCTTCTATGGAAGTCTACAAGTCTCACAGGCAAGCAGGCTGTCAGTTTATTACATTACAATATACATGGATTGAGATGCATTGTAGAGGGGATCAGACCCCCAAAAGTTAATGTCCCACAATGGGGAATTTATGCAACATTTTATTGGAAGAAATGTTCATTTCCACACCCAAGTGTTTCTAAATTCTATTAAACGATTGTGGGGTCAAAGTGGTCAGTACACTCCTCAATAAATTCCTTGAGGGATGTAGTGTCCAAAAAGGGGTCACTTTTTGGGGGATTCAATTGTAGGGGTACCTTAGTGTGCCTTCAAATGCAACATGGTGCCCAAAAACCATTCCAGCAAAATCTTCCCTCAAAATACCTTACTTAAAAAAGTTAAAATTTGAAATTTCGCCTTAATTTTCCTTTAAATCTTGGGAAACAAAAGGGTTGACTACATTTGTAAAATCAGTTTTGAATAACTTGAGGGGTTTCCAAAATGGGGTCATTCATAAGTGGTTTCTTCCATGTAAGCCCCACAAAGTGACTTCAAAACTAAATTGGTCTGTAAAAAAGTGGATTTTGAAGATTTCCTTAAAATTTGAAAATTTGTTTCTAAAAATCTAAGCCTTCTAACTAGAGATGAGCGAGCACTAAAATGCCCGGATGCTCGAGTGCTCATTTCGAATAACGAACCACATTGAAGTCAATGGGAGACTCGAGCATTTTTTGCAGAGGACCAAAGCTCTGCACAGGGAAGGTTGCATGAAAACCTGGAAACCTCAGAAAATGATGGAAACACCACGGAAATGGACAGGAAACAGCAGGGGCAGCATGCATGGATGCCTCTGAGGCTGCCTAATAATACCATTACACCAAATTCTGGGCAACAGCCTGGTGGTGACCCTCAAGACAATTGTGCTGACCCAGACCAAGATAGGCAAGGCACATGCCCATCACATGTTAGTAAAGCACCCAACTAGGTGCAACGAAGGTCCATCACCGCCTGTGGGTGACACCACTGCTCATGCTGGCACTGCTGTCCTATCCCCCGCCCCACTACGCAGGCATAAGCGTCTCCATCTCCGCACCCACCCAGTAGTCCAAAGCATACACAAAGTTCTCCCAGCACAGTGCCCAGCTCTCCCCATCCCAGACGGGCAAACACGCACACTGAGATTGCAGTTTACAGCATGGGGGTGAACCCCAGGATGACTTGTTAAGACGGAGATTGCAGTTTACAGCTTGGCGGTGAACCCTAGAGTGGCTTGGTTAGACTAACATAGCAGCTGAACCCCCCAAAAATTTAGCCTGACACAGCATGGTGGTGACTACAGTTCAGTGAACAATTCTGTGGTGTGCAGTACAGTAGCCGCAGTCTAGAAAAAATGTTTTTTTCTATCACTTTTATATATCCTACAGTGCAGTGCAAAATTCTGTCGTGTGCTGCACACTAGCCAGAGTCTAGAAAATATACCTTTTTTTCTCTCAGTCATATATCCTACAGCCCAGTGAAAAATTGTGTGGTGTGCGGTACACTAGCCGGAGTATACAAAATATACGTTTTTTCTATCAGTTATATATACTACAGTGCAGTGCAAAATTCTGTCGTGTGCTGCACACTAGCCGGTGTCAAGATCAGTGGATGTGGATCCACTGTGTCACAAGAATGTATTCCCCTAAGGGCGTTGTCAGTACCCCTGATGGTGGGGATAGGTTTTCCCGAGGAGGTACACCAGGTCGCTACCTCTTGGGGTGAGACAATACTCGTGACAGCTGGCCAGACAGACAGAGTACTAAGGTGCAAAACACCAGAGAGACAGATACGCAGGACAGACACACACCAAGGGAGGAGATGTGGAAGGATGACTGGAGTCAGCAATGCACTGGAAGCAGACTGGAGAGGATCAGCCAGGGGCGGGAATCAGGAACAGGAACCACGAACAGGAGCCAGAAACGGAAGCCAGGTACTGGATAGTAGTGTTCAAACAACAGCAGGACTAGGGCAATGTTCGCACTGCAGCAGGACTGGGGTGGTGTTCACACTTCAGCAGGACTAGAGCGGTGTTCACACTTCAGCTGGACTAGAGCGGTGTTCACACTTCAGCTGGACTAGAGCGGTGTTCACACTTCAGCTGGACTAGAGCGGTGTTCACACTTCAGCTGGACTAGAGCGGTGTTCACACTTCAGCAGGCCAAGACAGTGTTCACTCTATAGCAGGACTAGAGCGGTGTTCACACTACAGCAGGACTAAGGCAATACGGGAACCTTCGCAAGTCAGGATGACTTATAACGCTCAGGCAAGGAGTAAGTGTCCAAGGAGGACTTATATAGTTTCAGACAGGAGGAAAGGGGAGGAACCAATTAAGGAGCTGACCTAATAAAATGCAGCACCTGGAGCCCAGGGCAAAAGAGAACAAGACTTCACACTGACCAAGCAACAAACATCATGGCAGCAAAGAGCGAGAACGCCGGCCGCAGCGGTAAGTACACGTGCGCCGCCTGGGACCCCCGGGAGGCGTTACAGCCGGAGTCTACAAAATATACGTTTTTTCTCTCAGTCATATATCCTACAGTGCAGTGAAAAATTCTGTCGTGTGCTGCACACTAGCCGGAGTCTAGAAAATATACCTTTTTTCTCTCAGTCATATCCTACAGTGCAATGAAAAATTGTGTGGTGTGCGGTACACTAGCCGAAGTCTACAAAATATACATTTTTTCTCTCAGTCATATATCCTACAGTGCAGTGAAAAATTGAGTGGTTTGTGGTCCAATTGCCGCCGTCTAAAGAATACGTTTTTTCTCTCAGTTATATATCATACAGTGCAGTGAAAAATTCTGTCGTGTGCTGCACACTAGCCAGAGTCTAGAAAATATAAGTTTTTTCTCTCAGTTATATATACTACAGTGCAGTGAAAAATTGAGTGGTTTGCGGTACAATAGCCGCAGTCTAGAAAATACGTTTTTTTCTCTCAGTTATATATTATACAGTGCAGTGCAAAATTCTGTCGTGTGCTCCACACTAGCCGGAGTCTAGAAAATATACATTTTTTCTCTCATTCATATATCCTACAGTGCAGTGAAAAATTGTGTGGTGTGCGGTACACTAGCGGCAGTCTAGAGAATATGTTTTTTCTCTCAGATACATTTAATACAGTCCAGTGAAAAATTCTGTGGTGTGTGGTACACTAGCCTCAGTCTAAAGAATACGTTTTTGGCCTCAGATATTAATTCTCAGTTTAGTGATTACACAAAATGTTGAACCCAAGGGCTAAGGGTCGAGGACGAGGACGTGGGCGTCCAAGTGATGTAGGGGGGCAGAAGCTGTTGTCCTGGGCAGGGTGACACAGTACGTACTGATGAGGGAGCAGTGGAACGCCGCAGAGTTTTGCTCCCTAGCTTTATCCCTAGCTTTAACTTACAGGGTCACGTGGTACATCACTATTGAAACCACAACAGTGCGAACAGGTGATGACGTGGATAGCGGATAATGCTTCCAGTAATTTATCCACCACCCAGTCTTCCACGCAGTCCACCCACGCTAGCCAAGGGAGTAGACCTCTGGCTCCTCCAGCTCAACCTCCTTCCCCCCAGCCTGCCCACCCCCATGGAAAATATGGATTCAGATCCGGCATACTCACAGGAACTCTTTTCAGGACCCTACCCAGAGACACAAACCACTGCTCAACAGCAACCCTGAGCAGTTGCTCTGTCCTGATGCCCAAAATTTAGAACTTTCGCAGTCTGTGGGTGATGAGAGTGTGGACTTAGTGCAAGTAGTGCGTCAAGAGGTGTTGGATGATGATGAGACACGGTTGTCAGACATTGACGTTGTTGTCAGGGCAGTAAGTCCCAGGGGGGAGCAGAGTGAGGAATCGGAGGAAGAGCAGGTGGATGATGAGGTGACTGACCCGAGCTAGTCAAGACAGTGCTTCTGAGGGGGAGGCAAGTGCAGCACCAGAACAGGTTGAAAGATGCAGTGGGGTGGCCAGAGGGAGAAGCAGGGCCAGAGCAAGTAGATCAGCAACTGTTTCACGGAGTGAAGCTCCCACGCCGAGGCCTAGATGTTTTCAAGTCTGGAGGTTCTTTAAAGAAAGTGAGGATGACCGACGGACTGTGGTGTGCAACTTGTGCCACACCAGGATCAGCAGGGGAGCCACCACTACCAGCCTAACCACTACCAGCATGCGCAAGCATATGAGTGCTAAACACACGACTCAATGGAACCAAGGCCGTTCACCTCCTGCGGATCACACCACTGCTCCTTCCCCTGTGTCACATGCTGGCTTTGCGAGTCAACCCCCCGCCCAGGACCCCGGCACGAGCGCCTCCCGCCCTACAACCACCCCTTCACCTCCACAATCCTCCACACCCTACACCAATGTGTCCCAGCGCAGCCTTCAGCTGTCTTTGCATCAGACATTGGAGCGCAAACGCAAATACAATTCCACCCACCCACATGCACAAGCCCTAAACGTCCACATTTTCAAACTGCTGAGCCTGGAGATGCTGCACTATAGACTGGTAGAGACTGAGGCTTTCCGCAACCTGATGGAGGTGGCTGTCCCTCGGTACTTGGTCCCCAGCCGCCACTATTTTTCCCGATGTGCCGTCCCAGCCCTACACCAGCACGTGTCAGAGAACATCATCCGTGCCCTGACCAATGCGGTTACTGAGAAGGTCCACCTAACCACGGACACGTGGACAAGTGCTGGCGGGCAGGGACACTATATCTCCCTGACAGCACATTGGGTTAATTTGGTGGAGGCTGGGTCCGAGTCTGACCCTGGGGCCGCTCATGTG